>JAHBCN010019760.1:0-15628 GCA_019359885.1 Listronotus oregonensis
ATTTTTTACTTCGTAAAAGTTTAGTTTGTTTTTCATTCCCACCTATTGTTTACTTGTATACGTTAAAATAGTTTCGGTTATATGAAATATTGGCCTTATCAAAACCTGATCAAAAAAGTTATAACAACAAGCACAATAACGAAATAAATTAGTTAGCCGTAAAGTAGGATTGTTCATTCATTACCTTTATTCATGTTATTTAATTAATATTTAATACAGTTTAAAAATTATTGTATTAAATTTTTATAACCAAAAGTTAAATTAAGATTCTTAAAAAAAATACTTGTTTATTTTTTTCATGGCCTACTTTTACCCAATAACAAAAATAAATAACAATATATACCTTTTATTCAAAAACCACTTAAAAAAATTTAAAAAAGCATGATACATTTTTAAAAAATTTAATTGGCCATTCCAAAAGTGTAAAAATATACAGGGTATGCTTTTAAATAAAATAATAATAATAATAAAAAAAAGAAATAATGCGTAATTTAGAACATGACGAAAAGATATCCTTAATCTGCATGAAAAGTTGCTGTAAAATGTCTTTACAGAAAAAAAAAAAACTCTATTAAAAAAAATATTACGAAAGATTGAATAAAACGCAAAAAACGCTATAGCGAGTAAACGACGCAAGATAGAGAATCGCAGTTTCCATCACTAAGTTTAGTGGTAAAATACAGAAACGTGAGTTTTCTATAAAACGACAAATTTAGTCCACCCTGTACAGCAAACAAAAATAGGACACTATAGTTTGGAGCGATACAAACTTAAGTAAAAGGTGTAGAAGAGATTAAAATAAGGGAAAAAAAAACGTTTATTTATAGTAATGTTAAAACAACCTGTTAAAATATGCATTATTGAGAAGCTTTTACAGTAACAAATTTAAAGCAGACGTACTCCCCCAAACCCGGCATTTTTAATTAATATCTATTATGTTTATAACAAAACAAAAAAAAAATAGTTGGAAACTTTTAACACGATAGGAATAATACCTTAAGAAAAAAAACCCCTAAATTTTACTTGAAAATTGTTTAGGACGAAAATAAAATTTCCCTTTGATATTCCCAACCCTTTTTTTAAAAAAAAAAAATTTATTTTGGACCCAGATCAAGTTCGCAAAATAATTATGTAAACTTTTCGGACTATTAAAAAAATATTATTTAATTGCATTTTTTGCCTTTAAATTTTCGTTGACAATCTGGTTGTTTAAGAAGTAGTCATATAATCATGTAACGCCTTTCGGCCCATTAAAAAAATATCATTTAATTAATTTATTTGCCTGTAATTAACGTTGACAATCTGGTTCTTTGGGGAAATAGTCATATTATCATTTAAACCCCCTTTTGGACTATTTAGAAAATCTTATTTAATTATATTATTTGCCTGTAATTAACATTGACAACCCAGTTCTTTAGAACTAGTCGTAGAATCATGTGGGATTTTGGGCTATTAAAAACATTTTATTTAATTGTATTTATTTCCCTTCTTAACGTTTAAAACTGGTCCTTTAGGAACTAGTCATATAATCATGTAACGCTTTTCAGACTATTAAAAAATATCATTTAATTGCATTTATTTGCCTGAATAAAAGTTACAATCTGTTCTTTGAGAACTAGTCTATATTATGTAAGCTTTGACCATTAAAAAATATTATTTAATTGCATTTATTTGCCTTTAAAATTTTCGTTGAAAATCTGGTTTTTAAAAACTAGTCATATAATATGTAACGTTTTGGTATTAAAAAAAAAACATATTTATTCCTTTTTTTAATTGGCCGAAAAAAAAATTAAAAAAAAGCGAAAATATTTTTTTCAGGTTTTGGAATAAAAAATGTTTTTGTATAAACAAAATAATGTTTAAGTTTTTCGTCTAACGCAACCCAAAAAAAAATGAAATATCAAATAAAAAAATTTTAAAATTAACAGCATATCAAAGCAAGTAAATTAATTATAATCAATATATTTTCAATTAATTTTTTTTAGGTGCCTCTGTAGTTAGACTCTTAAGGTTTTTAACTGGCTAAGATTTGTTTGGTTTGTTTTAATAGTTATTTATTTGTTTTACACTAGATTTTATATTTATTGATTATTTACTACCAAAAAATAAAAAGTTTAAAAAAATATGGAAAAAAAAAAATTATTTTCGTACTCTAACCCATAGATAGTGTAATATGTACATGAGTTAGTTATTTTGACATAAGACCCTTTTGACAGATCCGTTTTAAAAAAGTTGTTAATTTTTAAAATAGTTACCTTTTTAAAAGAGGCACTTTTTAAAAAATATTTTATGAGACAATGTCAATGTTAAAAAGTTATTGTTTATAGTTCCAATTATCCGCTTGAACCCTTAGGAAAGTAACAATTGAAATAATTTAACGGAAAAGTGCCATGTTTTCCAAAATAGATTTGTCTTTTTACTTTTTAATAATCCAGAAACAATTTTAATTATATCCATTACCATATTTTTTTAAAATTTAACAAGCGAGCAAAAAAAAAATCCCTTAACTTTTTTTTCCAGTTTTTTTGGATATACGGTGTCCCTATTTGGATAAACTAAAAATTAAATAAATTTTTATCTTTACCGAGCACTACAAACTGGCCACATTTTTTGGCTTTTCCGCAAAACCCCCATTTGTTTTTAAAAATCTATCTAGCTTTAAAAAACCGATCATAGATTGTTATAAGGTGAAAATATAAAAAATATTTTTTAATTTTGACATAAAAAGGACTTTTTTTCAATAGCCTTTAAAAACGTGTTACTTTTCAAAACTAGTTCAAAGTCCATTTCATCACCAGTTGCACAAAGAAAATATAAACAAATATATAATAAAATACAATATTTTTAATTTTTTATAACCAAATCGTACTTTGATTTAAATTTTTTCAGGGATCCGACTCGACATTGCAACGGCAGATTCCACATTTTTTTGGGTTAAAAAATGTAAAACCTTTAACTTTCCCAAAACTAAAGACACCGCTATTGAACAACCAGCAACCGAACAAACACAGGGTTCAAAAAATTATTTATCGAAAGTTTTTAATTTTTTTTCAATAAAAACAGTTTCATTTAAAATAAGAAAAATCTTGTATTTAACACGTCGAAATAGTTCATTTTGTGTAAAACGCTCCCAAAAAGAAACTTTTCCCCAACTGGCTGCATAAATAACTATTTTGATTAAAATTAGGTTTTAAGAGTACAAAACATTATAGCAGATATGCAAGTACATTTTTCCTCTTCTAATATTTTTAGTTTTAGAACTTAAATTCTCATGCAAGACAATAAAACGAACATTTAAAAAAAAAATTATTAAATTTTATAAAGGAAATGAAAAAAGTAAAAACAACCTCCGTCCGACCTAAAGCATTTTCATGAGGTCAGTCACCGTTATAATAGCTAAATTTTTAAATAGCCTATATTTAACAATAGAATAATATTTATGATGAACTTTAAGTTTAAATAATGAATTTTTTTAAAAAATAACGGAGAATGATACATTTTAAAAAAAACGGCATACCAAGTTTAAGTGTTTTATTTAAAATGGAAAAATTTTATAAGATGTGATACAACATTTTTGTTTTCCATCCGTGAGGTTACTGAAACCCAAATCTCACATACCCCAAATATTCACAAAGAAGCACGCCCATCCATGTTTTTTTTGTAGGTATAGTTTTTTTTTGGTTAGGCTTTAAAGCCCTTGTTGGTTTTTGGGGTTGGGTTTAAAATTTAAAAACTTTTTTAAACAGTAAATTCTATAATTTTATAGAAAACAAAGGGACGATCAGTTGTTCTAAGCTACTAATATGGGTATAGTCCATAACTGAAGACCTAAAAGTACCCAAAGCTGTAAATAAATCTGTAAGTTTTTTTTGTGGCGCAATTTTAGGTCTTCCGTATGCTTTCGAGCGAGAAAAAGTTTAATCGATTCCGACGTGGAAACCCGCTGAAAATGGCCCCCTTAAGCCCAAAAAAGATTTTGCCGGAATATTGGGGAAAATATGCAATTAAAGAATTCTTGTTCAAATAAAAAAAAAAGATCACCTCAAAATCTATAAAAATTCTTTTTCAGTTTTTTTTGCAACAGCAATATTTTTCCAAAAAAGGCCTCGAAAAAACCATAACATTCCACACAAGATAGATTTTCTAAAACCCGGAAATGGGTAAAAGATGCACATGGGGAAAAATTTTTTTTTCAAAATGCAAGAAAGATGGTGAAGGAAATTTTCTTGGATCATTAAACACTTGCTAAGACTTTAAAAATGAAAAAAACGAACCATTTTTTTTTTAAAAAAATAAATTAATGAAATCCCCCTTAAAATATTGGAAAAAAAATTTTGACCGCTTTTTTAATATTCTGGAAAAATCAGAATGGGCCCAAACTCATATGCAATGATAGGACGTTTTCCCATTCCGATAAAATTTGAATGATTAAAAATGTACATTTTACCCAGTAATGGAAAAATTGTCCGCCCGCTTATAAGTGAATCCATGAAGATAGCAGCATTCTAGCGGCGCTTGAGGGGATCTTTGGGGCCCGTTATCTCAAAAACTATCTTTTTTTAAAAAAATATGAGGACTTTTTTTGTGATTCCAGGCGCCCTTTCCCTTTTTTGTTAAAAAAAATTTTCTCCAATTCGCATATTTTGCAGATTTTAAAAACCCCCATTTTGGGGCCCTTTGGGGGGGCCATTTTCAGCCCTTTCCCACCTGAAAATTGAAAAACTTTTTCCTCGAAATCATCCCCGAAGACCTAAGAATTGCGCCACAAGGAAAAATTTAATGATTTTTTTACAGCTTTGTCCCTTATTAACTGGACTAGACCCTTATCATCTTTTTGGTGGGTATTATAAAGATGTGATTTTTTTTGCTAAAGAGCTAGGTTTGGTCACTTTTAATATTTTAATTATTAAAAAAAAAAAATTGCATTACCTTTAAAATATGACCAGTTTTTTTTAAAATTAAACATTCTGAGAAAGTCGAAGTAAAGTTATAATTTAAATTTACTGTTGGTTATTTTTACTGGGGACATTTATTCTAGAAACTTTAAAGATATAACAATGTTACCGACTAGTACTGATTTAAAAATGGCGCTATTTTTTTTTTTCTGTTTTATTAGTATGCTCGTTTTAATGAAAAAGGGCGTAAATTAACGAAACGCAAATTTCGGGGAAAAAGCAGTACTTTAAGTATCTTTTTTTAAGAAAGATGCAAACAACTTTTGATCTGGAAAAAAGGGTTGGCGGCGGGAGGGGGGCATTTAATGGGGGGATAAAAAAAAAATAAGCCAATCGATATATTACCGTTTTTTATCATAAAAACATAAAAAACAACGTTTTTTAAAAATGAACCCCTTCCCAAATAATAGCGCAAGGAAAATTGTCATTTTGCCAAAAAAAAAGTTACATTGTTTAAATTTTTTTTTTTAAATTTTAAATAAAAATTTGGTAGTAATCCCAAAAAAAATATATATCTTACTAATAAAAGTATTTTAGTTGACAAATAAAACGATTTTTTTAATTTTTGGACGATGAGTATGAAAGGAGATATGGCCTGGCAAAAATTTTTTAAAAAAAAAAAGGGAACCGGATCGTTCTGGCGTAAATATCGGGAAAAAATATTACTTCCACAAAAAAAATGATTACCATTATTTTACAAGAAGACAATATGGGGGAAAATTTTGAGAAACCAGAACCGTTTAAAAAGGCAAAAAAAAAGTTAGGGCAAAATGAATTTTTTCATGCAAATTTTTTAGCGCCATCTGGACTGTGTTGCTTGAAAAAAATAACCCTTTTGTAAAAAATCAGAACACGGGCCCCAAGTATGGCCAGTCTTTTTGCCCTATTGGGTAATTTTTTATGTTTGGACTGATAAATTTGGGGCAAATCTTGTTTTTTGTAATACATTTTCAGTTTTTGGGGTTTTTTGGGCCAAAATGCGTGAAAAGTATTTATTTTAAACAGTCTAAACTTTTTTTGCCCTTTTTTTAAAGCTATTTTTATTTATTTTTTTCAATTTTTTTATCTGTAAGGAGATTTTGGGCCCTTTAAAAGTGCATATTTTATGTGTGCAACGATCATTTTTTTCCGTGAAATTTTAAAAAATACCCAAAAAAGGGTAGTTTTTAATGTTTTAAGGGGATTTAGAAAATTTTTGACATTAAAACCGAACCAGTGATTCAAAGAACCCCCGGGACCTATTTTCTGAAAACTTATTTAATGTTGCCCCAGATATTCAATATTTTTTTTTTTTTCCCAAAAAATAGGGGCCCAATTTTTTCACGTTTTGGATCAAATCCGTAACCAAACTTGTTTAATTCCATATTTAACCTTTATTGACAAATTTTAAAAAATTTTAAGTTGATCTGATATGCCCCAAAACACTGCTTCATTTTACAAAAAAATTACCCCCTTTTCCCGTACTATTTAGTTAAAAGACTCAGCTTTAAAGATCTTTAAAACAGCTAAGCTGAGATTATTAAATTTGGTATTTGGGTGTTTTTGGATATTTCATTTTCTAAATTTGGGGTTTACTAAATTTTCATTGCAATGCAACCCAAATTTAATGTTATATTAAATTTTCAAAATTATATTTCTACTATTTACTGAAATATCACAACAATAGTTTTTTCAGAAAAATACAGCTATGGTTAAAATTTTCCAAAGCCTCAAAGCTGCATTTACAAAACTTGGCATCTAGTTTTTTTTAAACATGTGCAATTATACAGGATATCGGAATGTTGCCAGATTTTAGTGAAAATGCGGTGTTGTCATATGTAGGCAACGAGAAGAGATAAAATTTTTAAAAAATTTTTAAACTTACTAAATGCAGGTCTAATTTATTACAATAAAAATAAATAGGAAGGCCGATATTACCAATCTATTGTGATTATTTAAAAACTCTTAGATATTATAATTTTGTAATCGGAGCTTTAGCCGGTTTAGATAAATTTAAGCATTGCAATATTTTTCTAAAAAAAGGGGTGCTGTATTTTTTTTATAGGACAAATAAAGCTATAGCTAATAGATTTATAAAAGCAAGTTATTTAAAGAAAAAAAAACTAAATCGTAACAAATAATCTCACATTTTTGTCAAAATACTCGACAATAAAAAATATACATCTTGATTTTTTATATTTTTTTTATAAATAAATTTTTAAAGAGCTGTACACAAGTGTATCCATTATTTACCACTTTTTTAAAAAGTGTCTCATATTTCTTCTTTTCACGCTAGAATGTTTTTGAGTCCTTTATGTAAAATTAATGACTTTATATTCTGGAAAAATAATTCTTTCTTTAAAGGATCAGTTTGGGAATGAATATTATATTTATAAAAATTTTGGACTTTGGGATGACAAAAGTACCAAACTTATTAGTCGAAATCGAGGGAAAAAATAGTGCCTATGTTCTGTTATAGCCGGGGGGCCACCGAAAAAAGGGCGACCAATAAGAGATCGCATTTTTTTTTTTATACCACCGAACTATAGTCAATTTAAAGCCGCACTGCTGCATCACTTAGCGGGTTTAAATTTTTTTTTTACAAAAAAGAATCTTGAAAAATCGGGTGTTTCAATATAACTCGAAAACTATTCATTTTTTTAAAAAAAGGTATAATCAAAATGAATCGTTTAATAAAACTACGTAATTTTTGTATTATATACAGTGTGCCCCAAAATTTGGGGCCTACATGTATTGGTAACTCGGGAACCATTAGAGCTACAGTGTTGGTTAAATTGGGAAATTTTTAGACAATTTAATTGCAAAATTAAATCGCTTTCAGATTTCATTTATCTTTTATTTTTTTGAGATAATTAAAAAAAACCAAAATGGTGCTTTTTTAACTTTTGCCTGTAGCTTGCAAACTACCAATTTTACGATTTTAAGATTATTACAATATTAGAACACTTTTTAAGAAGAATTTAACTTAAGTAAAAATATTTTTCGAACTTTATTTGTTTTTGAGATATTTACCCAAACTTTGGATTTTCATACGGACCCATATTGGATTCTTACTTTTTTAAAAGAGCTCTTCAAGAGCTTTTCTTTGTTTATCACAAGTCTGGGTTTTTTCAGATTGCTTAAACTCTAAAAACGATAATTTTTGTTTATTTGATAGTGGGTTAGACTAGACTGCGTAATGGCCGCCCGTTTTATAAGAAACAAATGATACGCATCGGAGCGGCATCAACCTAACCATAGACATTTAAGATTCTTAGTGATGAACTTGTTCCCTATGGATCTTTTGTGAGGCGAAATTTAAAACTTATAAAAAAAAAGTGATGCTTTTTGAAAAAATTAATACTTCCTAATATTACCTTAAACTGATAATAATTAAACACAACTGTAAAACAAAAATGTATTAGTAAACAAGAAAATAAAATCACAGTACATGTCTTCCTCCATTTTCCCAAAACCCTTTTCGCATTTTTCCAACACCTTGCGGGTTACTCGGCGTAACGTGTTTCGGTTGATGGAAACAAAACATCCCGTACCCTGTGTTCTAGTTCCAGTCTAGTTTCGGGCGGAGAAAACTCGTACACATCATTTTTTTCGTGTCCCCATAGGAAAAATCGGGGGGGTGATGTCCCGGGGATCTAGCTGGCCAAGCAATTTGGGCCCCTTATTAGAGATTATGTTGTCATTAAAGGTATTTCTAAAGGGCCTCCATCACCTCCCGGTACTGTGCGCTGGACATCTGTCTTTCTGGAACCAAAATTATTCATTTCATTTGGCGGAACTGATTTCTAATGGCCGGTAAAATCTGTTCTTGCAGGAGTAGCAAATACCCATCTCCCTTCAAGTTTCTTCAAAAATAAATGGTCCAATTAAACGGTTGTCTAAAACAGAAAAATTAATGTTTTATCTAATTGTGAGACGTATATTAAAAGGGGCATTTTAAAATTTGCTATGATGCCACAGCAGACATTAAACCAAACCTTGTTTGTAGCCGCTCTTTCTTCTAAATTATGTGGATTTTCTGTATCCCAGCAGTGATAAACCGGGCCCCTCTGTCCCGAGAACCTTGGATTGGGAAAACTGTTGACATTTAGTTAACCATTTTTAAGTAACCATTGACTAAAGGGGATTTGTCTATTGAAATCATTCCCCTGAAGACACTGGACAATACGTGGTTTTTATGGACGAAAACGGTGTTTTTAAAGACCGATGCACAGATGACGGGGAAATTTTTGTCTGTTCTTCCTTTTCTAACCGATTTGTGGGATCATCTCTAACGTTTTCCATTATAATCGCCTCTCTTGCTTCATTATTTTTTTTATAAGTTTTGGGATTCGGTTTCACAAAGATCCATGCCTAACAAGTTCGTAACTAAGAATCAAAATGTCTTTGGTTAGGTTGTTGCCGCTCCGGAAATTGTTCTTCGTATGCAAGTGCTGCAGCTTCTTATTTCTGTTAAAATTTTAAAAAAAATTTCTAGCATATCCACCTTTCATCATTGGAATAATAAAGAGCAAATTTTTCAAAACTTAAATAATTAAAACTTGAATTTTTGTTGAATACGAGAAATAAGATGACGCTAATTTTTACATTTACATTATTTAAATAATAAGATCGGATATTTGCTTTTTGAAACGGGGCGGCCATTACGCAGTCTAGTCTAAGCCTACTATCAAATAAACAAAAAATTTTCTTTTTTTGAGCAAACAATTTGAAAACCCAGACTTGTGATACATCAATAAAAAGCTCTTGAAGAGCTCTTTTTAAAAAAGTAAAAACAATATGGCTTCCGTATGAAAATCCAAAGTTTGGGTAAATATCTTAAAAACAAATAAAGTTAGAAAAATTTTTTTCTTAAATTAAATTCTTCTTAAAAAAAAGTTCCAATAATGTGGTAATCTTAAAAGTAAAATTGGTAGTTTGCGAGCTACAGGCAAAAGTTAAAAATGCACCATTTTGGTTTTTCTTTAAATTTTCTCAAAAACCATAAAAGATAAATATAATCAACAGCATATTTAAATTTGCAATTAAATTGTCTAAAACTTTCCTAATTTAACCAACACTGTAGCTCTAATGGTTCCCGAGTTACCAATACATGTAGGCCCAATTTGGGAAAACTGTATATGTAGGTCTTTTAGTTATTAAGATACTAATATAATTTAATATAATTTTAAAATAAAAAACCTAATATCTTAAAACTAAAAAACTAAAAAAAGTATACATCTAAAAATATGCTTTCCATATACCTATAAAAAAGGCTTATACATATTTATATACAATAAAATAAGTAATAAAGATACAAACAAAAAAGTTATTTTGGTCAAAAATTTTAACATTTTTTTTGGGACAAGTAGGTATACCAACTCCGGTCCATTTAAAAATGGTTTAGAATTTTTTACATTGAATAAACAAACAATCCCGCCCGCCTCGAGGCAGGGGGGGGAAATAACATGGGGGCCGGATATTTTTTTTTAAATTTTTTTTCCAATCCCTGTACCCTTTCCCAAATCTCCTTGAAACTTTAACTAAAAAAAAAATTTAAAAGGTTTTATTTTTGAAAACAAATAAGTGTCTCCTCTACCTGGGTGTTATATACCTGGCAGGATGCATCGTTTAAATATTTTTATTATCGATTTAAATATCAGTATTAATAATTTAAAAAGACAGTTACTCGTTCAATTAACCCGGGAAAAAAAATTTAATTCATGTTTTTAAAACCCAATTTTTTATAATTTATTTAACATAAAACCTTTAAAACATTTCTCTTCTTAAGCTATCTACTTTTTCAAAACACAGTCTTTTTAACACTAACTATTACAGTGATTTTTAGGGATAAATAAACTATAATTTAACAATAATAATCACTTTGGCTTTTAAAACAATACTGTCAAAATTACTTAAAAAATTTTTAAAACGCTTTGAAACACGAGTGTATGAAGCAGTACGAGAACTGACACTTTTAGTAGCCGAGGAAACAAAGCAATGCACTAAGAATGTTTGAAAAATAAGTTGAATGCGTAATTTTTGCATTTGTTTTGTATGAACGTCTACAAATTAAAAAGAAAAAAATAATTTATGGCAACTGAATAACTGCATTTGACATTAGAAAAATTGTTTTTTTAAAGCAGTAAAATAAATTAGAAAAGTGCTATAATTTCTATTAAAAAGATTGTAAGTCTTGAATTTTAAAAAATATGATTAAAATTTTCTTCGGATCATTTTGAAAGAAAACTGTTATTATAAACTAATAAAATTATTATTTAAATCAATAATAAAAATATTTAAACGATGAGCTTCACATAATGCATATTTGTTTTTAAAAATGTTAAGGTCTTTAGGGAAAAACCCGAAAAGGGCCTTTTTAACCCCCCAAAAAAATTAAAAAAACAAAATTGGGGCCAATGGGGTTAAATTTTCCTTTAAAGCCTGAGGACCTTTGTATTGTTTGTTTTATTCAAAAATTTTAAAAAATTTTAAAAATTTTTAAAAAAAGGGGTTTAAAATTGGTTTTTTCTTAAAATTTTCCAAAAAATAAAGTTTAAGCCCAAAATTTTTTTTTTTTCTTTAAAAAATTTTTAAAATTAATTTAAAAATTTTAAATTAAAAAATGGGTATAAAGGGCCCCTTTTTAAAAAAAAGCTAAATTTAAAATTTTTAAAAAAATAAATTTTTAATATTTTTAAAAAATAATTAAAAAAAAAAAAATTAAATTTAAATTATTTAATAATAAATATAATTTTATAAAATTAAAAAATTTTATATAAATTAAATAAATTTATTAAAAAAACATTTTTTTGTTTAAAAACATTTTTTTTAGCTCTTTAGTTTTTGAAATATTGGGGTTTTTATTTTTTAAAATTTTAAAATTTCTAATATCTCAAAAACCCCCAAAAAAAAAAAAATAACAAAAATTAAGTTTTTTTTTAGACCTTTTTTTTTTAAGTCAATAGTTTTCGAGTTATATGTAAAAAAAAGATTTTTTTCAATTTTTTTGGTAAAAAAATTGAAATTTAACCCCCTGAGGTGAGGCAGCAGTGCGGCTTTTTAAATTTCATATTTTATAATAATATGTAAAAAAAATGACTCATGCATATCTCTTATTGGCCAGCTTTTTTTCGGACTATAGGACCACTGTCTGGGGGATTCTTATTTTAAATATGTACGTTAAATGTTTTTTTCTATTAACCATCCGCACAGTCGCTCACTTATCAATAATTATGTTGCAGAATTTATTTTTTACCTCTGTTTAACGTTAGGCCTAAACATGTGTTTGTTTATGAATTTATTGCAAGGCAGCAATTTATGATCGACTATATTGACAACATGCAAATAGAGCCCGTTCTTTTTAAAATCGTATATTTATACCTTATAAAGTATGGCAACGTTGTTGCTTTGGTATATATATTTTAATTGACACTTTAATTATTCCAACTGTTAGCATTTCAAAATCACCAGACCACCCACATTTTTTTATGATCAGTCGAATTTATATATTTAGGGTTTCTCTTAGTCAGGGCGAAGTAATGGAATATGCTATTATCTTATTGTTAATTTATTTTTATAGCATCAAAATAGTATCTGTAGGTAAACATATACATATTTTATACAGAATTTTAAAACCACTAGTTTTTCAGAAGTATATAATGAGAAAAATGTTTTTTATGGTCATTTTTCTTTATTTTGACAAAGAAATATTAGGTTTGACATAATATCTTTCTAAAAGCTTTTATTCTACAATGGCAGAAGTAGATAAATAAATCTAAATTGAGGTTATAATATACCTCGTATAAATTTTCAGTTTAAAAGAATATAACGTCGTATTTCACACGAGGCTCCGAACTTCCCACTTTCTTCGTTCCTTCAGCCCTAGAGTGTAAAGACTATGGAACCTGCTGCCCGCAGAAGTTTTTCCTTCTTCTCCCAATCTCCAAAAATTTAAGTCCCGTGTGAACAAACTCCCTCTCACCACACTGAAGACACCCACGGTACGTTAGTACTTAGGCATCAGCTTTCGTGGACTGTCCCAAGATAAAAAAAGAATCAGTTATAGAGTATAGTGGGGAAACGTTTATCATTACGCCTCCGCACCATGAGTACAGGCACGGGTCCTAAATCGACCGCGCAGATGACTGTATTTCTCGTAAGAAGAGGGAAGAAAATTTCCAGCCATGGGTCCTATCTTAACCGCACACATGACTACTCAAATTTGTCGCTTTGCCGATCTCCGGGGCTTGTCGTCCGACCCATTTTATTGGTCTATTTCTTTGACGCGCGCGTGACTTACTCTTCCGACGCCCTTCCCTTCACCGTCATCCTAAGGGTCCGGCGTTCTGATTGGATGCTAAGTCTTCCCAAGCGCAGGCAACGTTCGTATACATCGAAGCGTGGTTTTCTTTGTTTCGCTATTTTTAGATTGTGAATAAGGAATTTTATTTACACTTCGCTGTTTAGCCACGATTATAGGGGAGGATTATAAAATAGATTTTATTATTTTATCAAGATTTATTAGGAAATGTTAGCTTAATTTTGGCTATGGAAAAATAGATTTCAGGTTTCTGCAACAGAAAAGACTCTATAATATTTTTCGTTTTCTTAAACAACCAGTACAATTTCTAAGATTATATTGAACTTATACTATCATTTCAAAAACACTTATGTTAAATAAGGGCCAAGTTCCTATCCAAAAATCTCGACCTCCTAAAGTACTAAACTAAAATAAGACCAAATTATTTTTTGACTTGGCCTGTTTTTTACTGATTTTTCTGTGTTAACGAATGTTTTTTTCAATACTACAAATAGTTTTTTTATTAATACAAAACTTGGTCTAATATCTTAGAATTTTAGAGGCCGAGATTTTTGGATAGGAACTTAGCCGATATTTTAAATAAATGTTTAAGGTATGATGTTTTATCTTTTGTTCTAAGTTTAGTGAATGGAATAAAATCCAGCTTGTAACTTAAATTTCAAGACAATCATTACCTCAAAAAGTCAGGTTTAATCAGATTGCAAACTTCTCAAATAACCCATAAATATACGATATAACCGCCTCTGCTTTAGGGTGTTCGAAATAAAAATGTGCCTTTTTTAAAAATGTTTCTTTACTTGTGGCCTAAAACCTACTTATAGATCAAATTTACGGTTCTACTTTCTTGAAATGTGCCCCATAATTTTAATGAGTCTGAACTTGATAAAAATTAATATTTTTGAGAAGTTCTGTACAAGAAATTAATTTAGATTATATTGAATTAAAGATTTATTGTTGTTAAATTCAGTGTACAGAAGTCATTTAAACAATATAGTCCGAAGCTGGTAAACAATTTTAAGTAGGTTCTTGAGGCACTTTGAAAAATTTTTTAATTGTCCTTAAAGGATCCTTAAACATATAAGTCAAGGTCTGACTAAACGGTAGCGGCCCCTACCAACCTTTGAAATAAAAATTAAAAAATAGGGTTGGTAGGGGGCCTCTACCCTTCAGCTAGACCTTGACTTTTATGTTTAGGGGTCCTTTAGAAGCAAATACACGAATTTTAAAGTGCCTAAAGAATCTACTTAAAATTGTTCACCAGATCTCGGACTAGTAGGAGAGCTGGTAAACAATTTTGAGTAGGTTCTTGAGACACTCTGAAAATTCGTGTAATTGTCCTTAAAGGACCCCTAAACATAAAAATCAAGGTCTGGCTGAACGGTAGCGGCCCAAACCAACCCTCGAATTAAAAATTAAGAAAAAGCAAGGTTTGGTAAGGGGCCTCTAACCTTCAGCTAGACTTTGACTCTTATATTTAGGATCTTAAGGACAATTACACGAATTTTCGAGTGCCTCAAGAATCTACTCAAAATTGTTCACCAGCTCCCATAGTAGTTTGAGATCTGGTGAACAATTTTGAGTAGATTCTTGAGGTACTCTGAAAATTTGTGTAATTGGCCTTAAAGGACCCCTTAACATAAATTTCAAGGTCTGGCTGAAGGGAAGCGGCCCCCTACCGACCCTATTTTTTTTTAATTCAAGGAGCCGCTACCCTACAACCAGATCTTAATTTTTATTTTTAGAGGACCTTCAAGAACCATTACACACATTTTCAAATTGTCTTAAGAACCTACTCAAAATTGTTTACCAGCTCTCCTACTAATATAACAAAGGGCACTCCTTCTAAAACTTAGGTATTCGTAACAAATGCGATAATATTAACACAAGAATAGATGTATGTATTGGAAAATTATGTTTTTTAGGTCATTGTGAATTAGCTTTAATGTCAAGAGTAGCAATAAAAGTTTTGAAAAACTAATATAAAAGTTTTAAAAAACCAACAATAAAAGTTGTTTTATGAAGATAAGACAAAATGAGAGAAGAAAAATGGCACAATTTCTAAATCATGTAAAATACTGACGACATTTTATATATCTAGACTACTAATACAGGGTGATATTTAAAAACATGCATGGAGATTTTAAAAGCCTTACACAGTTTATGTATGGAGATCTTGACCAGGAACAGAATAGGAAAATAATAAATAATTGCTAAGTTACAAAAATATATTCACTAAAGTTTTGATATTTCCATTTTTAGAAGCTGGAATATTTTATATATTTTTGTCTCTACGTATACTTATAAATAACCTTATGTGTTGCCATGATTTTATCACGTAACCGTCTCTCAATAAAAATAATATTACAATACT
>JAHBCN010019761.1:0-15768 GCA_019359885.1 Listronotus oregonensis
GTCTGTTATACAGAACCCTTTTTTGATAAGCCCTCCTGTTACTTTCCTTTGCGCAGTACAGTAAAGCATATATTTTCGTTTGAAATACGGAAGTGCGTGTTCTTTGTGAAACGAAAAATTGTGAATTTCTTATTTCACTGTACACGCCCGCTCCAGTTTTCTGCCCGATTTTGGAACCATCTGTATACCAGATGATGTCTCCAACCGTGCCGGGGAGATTAGATTGCTGTTACTTACTTCGATCTGGAATTTTTACCTATGACAGGTGTCTACTGATTAATAATATGTTGATTAAAATCCCAAAGGCCATAGAAAATAATAATACAAAAAAAATACTGACTTATTTTATGTAGAATTCATATCAGTATCAAAATAATTGAATTTTATTTAAAAGAAAAAAGACTTTGTGTTGTGCCTGTTTTAAACATAATTTTTGGACCTATAAAATGAAAAAAATTGCAAGAAAAAATAGTCATTAAGCAAGATCTCTTGGTTTTAATTTACCCACCAGCCTATTTTAGTATCAATAAAAGCAGTTCTCCTTAAATACCCTAGTTGGTAAGCTATGAGAAACCCCTGTATTATATCGTGGGGAAATTTCCGGATTGTCTCTTACTTGCTGTTTGCTGCAAACTATAGATTATCATTACACTGCGGATCATCTCTAATACCTAACGAACTGGAAAGAAACTTAATATAGAAAACATACAGCAAAATTACACAAGTTTCGCAACAACAACTGCACAAAACAACAAATCCATAGATAGTTGCCTTTGTTATCCAATTCGTCGATTTCGTTGTATTTTATTACAAGCCATGTTTTCTGAACCAAATGTTTGTTATTTCCGATAACGTTTATTATATATCTAGATTTAATTTCTAACTTAAAGTTGTTCTTTCATTTTGATTTGCTTAGTTTAATTGTTTGATTTTTATTTTTATATAAATGTCAATAACTTTGTTAACATAGTTTGTTTTTTAATCTTGAGACAGTGCAAGAACGGTTAGATTTCAAAACACTAATTCTTATAATTTTTTGTTAAATCTACGAGGTGGACGACATGTTAAAATAAAAAAAAAATAAATTTTTACTAGTGGATTATTTATCAAGAAGCTTACTGGAGCTGATGCCCATCGAGAGCAAATGCGTTTACGAGCTGCTATTTTAGGTTAGGTTTAAAGTGAGTGGGTATAACACCCTTCCACCGCGACCGATCAGTCCATTGTGGCTCACACCCTTTTATATTTCTCCCACCAGGTCCAGACTTCTAATAAATCTAATGATCCTGTTGGGAGAGAGATCTTTCACCTCCCCCGGCAACAAGGTGTCATTGCCGAGGATTGCGAATCTTAGTCGTGTCATTGCTGGGCACGAACACAGTATATGTTCTGCCGATTCATCCTCCTCCATGCACATGCGGCACTCGGGTCTTCCGCTAGGCCGATCTTGTGCATGTGGTATTTCAATCTGCAGTGTCCCGTGAACAGTCCCACTAGAGTTTTAAGGTGTTCCCTTGATTGCTCCAGTAGTTTGACGGTAAATTGTTGGTTCGGTGGACTTATAAAGGCCTTCGAGTGTCTGAGACCCGGAAGTCCATGCTAGCACCAAAGATTTTCTCTTTGTGTCCAAGCTGATATAAACTGCTTGGCCATTCTATAAGATATACCGATGACCGGTCCCGGCCCTGTGAATTTTGTCTTTGCCCCCCTTTTGGCAAGGAGGTCTGCGGATTCATTACCCTCTAGGCCGGTATGTCCAGGTATCCACAGTAGGGTGACCTTGTTGCTTTGACCCAGTTTGGTCAGCGCATCCTTGCAATTCCAGACAGTTTTTGAATTGCACCGGCTGGATTCAAGACCCTTGAGAGCTGCTTGACTGTCGGAGAATATTTTAACTGTCTTGCGTGTGCAGTACCGATCAACTAGCGTTCTAGCACACATCTCAATAGCAAATACCTCCGCTTGAAAAATGGTTGCGAAAGTGCCCAGGCTGGAGGAAAACTCTGCCCTCGGCCTCTGTCCATAAATTCCAGCTCCAACACCGTCCTTGGTTTTGAAGCCGTCGGTGTACCAACAGATGTCAGCCTGGAGCAAGTCGGTCATTTCCCGACTCCAGTCCTCCCTTTGTGGGTAGACTACACTGTAGGGCCGGTTGTAATTGGTTGCTGTAGGCATTATGTCTGAGGGCATTCCCAGTCTGTCACAGGTCAGAATACTCCTGAGGAGACTGGTACTTTTCCTATGACACGCCTGCGGTTTGTTACTAACCGCTTGATAGAGTCTGTAGGTTGCCCACCTTGCCTCACTCTCCAAGTTAATATGCAGAGGAGGCAGTCCCAGGAGAGCTTTCATGGCCGCCGTTGGTGTCGAGCGCAGCGCGCCCTTGATCATTAGGCAGTCCTGTCTTTGTAGGCTAGATAGCTTCGCTTGGGTCAGCCGCGGCTGCTCCTTGCGCCACCATGCCACCGAGCCATACGCTGCTGTTTAAACAAACACTGTGGCCCTGTAACAATGGTAACAGTAATTAGGAATTATTTCCATTGAAAATAAAGACCAAATTCGTTATTATTATAATAATTAATTTTTTCTTGCAAAAAATTTTATTATATAAATTTTAACTTTAAAGAATTAAAATTTAATTAAAAAATATATTTGCAGATTATGAAATACACGATGTTAAATACGATTTAAAATTCCTCATTTTTTTTTTAATTTTTTTGACATCCACATTAAAAATCTGGAATTATACAACAAAAATTATTATTCATTTATTATTGAAATCGAACGATCCAATTGATTCTTTTCTACAACTTAACAACGCATTAATGACTTGTTTTATAGATTTAAATAATTTTTATCCTTATTTGATGTCTTACGTATCATGTTGTTTCTGCGTTGTGTTTTCTCTGTAGCGGTAAAAATAAGACATTAAAATGTATATTTTTGCTCACGTTTTTCAGGTGCGTTTATTAAAATGTTTAGAAATATTTGTCAATAGTATTTATCTTCATATTTACATTCACCAAAGTGACTTTTATATAAAGTCTTAATTTATTCGTGATATTATTATTACTAAAGTAAAAATTAACATAAATAAAATTTTATTATTATACAGCAAAAAAAAATATATGATCATTATTAAAAGGAATTTAGCCCATTTCCCACATAAATAATTTTTATATACTGTTACCAATGGAATACCTTTGGCAACAGTGTTAGTTTATATAGCAGAGTGTGAATGTATTTTCTCTCGATGGACGCCCGCTCGAGTAAGTGAGCGTCCAAACCTATTACCAAAAATTTAGCATTGTTTTGTGCGTCTAAAGTAAAAACCATAATTGTCTTTGACAACAGTCTTACAAACAAACTACTATCCAGTTGTGTACCCCAAATAAAATAATTGTTATTATTTGTAAAGAAAAAAAACCAGCAAAACTACCATTTAATAGGCAGTACTAAATGATCATATAACACACTTGTTTTATAAGTAAATCAACACATTATTGTGTACGGTTTTAAAAGATTGCAAAGAGAATTTTCGTTTAAAGAAAAACTAATGTTTTTTATAAACCCGTCGCTTTGACGCGGGACTTTTGATTTTTTAAAAGCGTAATAAAAACATGTAATGGTTTTTATCATTTGTGCGTATACTGTCATAAAAACACAGCTTTATACCTTTTTTATGCGGATTACAACAATATGTATTGAAAAAAAAGACATTAAAACCCTAAATTAATTTATTTTTACGAGATGTTTTATGTTGTTTTGGCTAATTCATTTATTACAAAATATTTTGGTGGGATACCGGTTACGTTTTTAGTATACTAGTGATGGGCATAATCGGATTATTTTAAGAATCGAATTATTGAATAATGAATGTTTTCAAAAAATTGGATTAATTGATAATTCGAATTATATAATTATTTATTTTTAATCGTTTAAATTTTGAATTCTTGTTTTCTGAATAAATATGTAACTCGATTCCGATGTAACTAAACACAAACACTAAAAATTATATACAGTTTGTCAAAAAAGTCCGGGACCCCCTTAATAATTCGTCAACGGGGATCCTGGACTTTTTTTTTACTATATATATATATTATTATTATTATTATTTTAGTAAGTAAATTTTCCATTTGCCAACAATGCGTGCATCTTCTCTCTTCCCTTTCACTTACCTGGAGCGAGAATCGTTCATTGAAATCATGGAAACTTCTGTTTGCCATTTTCCAACTGGCAATCATGGATTTTTAATTTTATATATAAAACTTTAATTTAGTATTAAAAATAAAAAAAAACAGGTAAGTGTAAACAATTAACACTGATATATCTGTTTACAGCCCCAACCCTAACGTTGCGGCTAAAGCTGGAACCATTTTTTTTAATTTGTGACATTATTATTGTTCAAATGTGTAAAATTCATTACAAAAATATAGTTGCAAGTTCTGTTAACATTAAACATACTAAAATTAATTACAGATAATTGCGGCTAATTTTATAGGCAACCCATCCCTAATCCATTGCTAAATTTCTTAACATTCATTTAAAATTGTTATATCAAAAAAACAGATACCTGCAGAATCGAGCAGTGGGATCTTAGACTATAAGAAAATAATAATATGTCCTTGCTAGTTATATCTTACAGATCCGAACACCCTAATGCTGTAGCGATGGAACTAATTTCACTTTTGAAAATATTTCAATTTAAAGAAAAAATTGTTTGGCTTTTCTCCAGAATAAAAATTTTATATATTATTTT
Organism: Listronotus oregonensis; assembly: GCA_019359885.1. NCBI lineage: Eukaryota > Metazoa > Arthropoda > Insecta > Coleoptera > Curculionidae > Listronotus > Listronotus oregonensis. Next base: position 4,760 of record JAHBCN010019761.1, read on the forward strand.
TAAAAAAATATACTTTTTTTAGAGATTATTATGGAGAGCTAGTCTGCTCTCCAAAAATAGTAACAAAAAACATAAAAAATAAAAGATATAATTCTTTATAAAATTAATTTGGGTAACACTTGCATATACGGTTTTCTCCTATTTTTGAATTTTTTGGCAAAATTTTTATATAGTCATATTCTAGGGGCCTCAGGGATTGCAAATATACTGGCGGAGGGAGAATTATGCGTTTAAATTTTTTTTTAAATTTAAAAAAGCTTACGGGACCTTGGAGTAAATAGGGGTGCTGGGCGGGGTAAAAAAATAGATTAATAATTATTCACTAAAACATGACACACACACACAAAAATCCATTGACAAAATACGCAGAAAATCTGGAAAAACAACTTTTAAGTTAAATAAAAATATATATATATATATATAGGTTAGAAAACTAATATCTAATTGATTATAAATTCTTTCTACTGTCAAATTTAAAATAAGTATCAACAGTGTTGCCGGATTTAATAATTTTGGGCACTGTTGTGTTTAAATTTTTTGATATTTCTTTTATGTCTGAACTTTAATTGGGAAAAATAAAAAAGTGCTAACCACAACTAACCAAAACTAACCATGACCGACTAAGGGCTTTTAATTTTGTCTAAAAGGTCGGTCATGGTTAATTCTGGTTGGTTAAAACAGGAGCGGCCTTTTTAAATACGTCCCCGCCTTTTCACGTCTGAAATATAATTGGGGAAAATAAAAAGCTGCTTCGCTAACCAGAACTAACCATGACCGACTAGAACTTAGGGCTTTTGAATTTGTCTGAAATGCTAACCACAACTAACCAAAACTAACCATGGCCGATTGAGGGCGTTTGATTTTGTCTAAAAGGTCGATCATGGTTAATTCTGGTTAGTTAAAGCAGGAGCGGTCTTTTTTAATACGTTACCGCATTTTCCCGTCTGAAATATAATTGGGGAAAATAATAGGGAAAATAAAAAGCTGCTTTGCTAACCAGAACTAACCATGACCGACTAGAACTTTTAAATTTGTCTGAAATTCGGGGACGTATTAAAAAAGACCGCGCATGCTTATATGCTGGAATATCTTTCTCTAGATAGTCTCTCCTGTTAAAGCGGCTTTTTATTTTCCCCAATTATATTTCAGACGTGAAAATTTGGGGACGTATTAAAACAGACCTCCAATTGGCAACACTGCACGCTGACGTTTCTTGTCATAAAGGGGAGTTTTCGCATTATATGGAGAAAATCAATGGTAATTTTAAATCTTAAAATCAAAATAAAAAATATTAAAACACATAATTTCTCTTCTCCGCCAGTATATTTGCAATCCCTGAGGACCCTAGAATATGACTATATAAAAATTTTGCCAAATAATCCAAAAATAGAAGAAAACCGTATATGCAAGTTTTATCTTAATTTGTTTTAAGTACTATAAATAATAAAATAATTATTTTTATGAAATTATATAAAAATAGAAAATTAACTTACTTGAAAACATTGGCAACCCGTTATAAGATATATATGTTATTTCAAATTTATTAGTTATCTACGGACGAGTGTAGCACATAAATTATTTGATTATATTACTTAAAACAGATAAGAAACTAAAAAATTGTGTTTTGGTAACTGACATTGACTTTTGACATGACTTTTTTAAAAAATAGTTACTGGTGAAGATACACGTGTAGGTACCTTTAATATTTAAAAAAATATGTATAAGAAAGTAAATAAAACTTTTAGCCGTATAGATAGGTTTTTATAGTTTATTTTGATTTCTGGGAATATCAATTTAAAAAAAATTATTTGGCTTTCTCCAGAATAAAGATTTATATATTATTAAAAAAATTATACTTTTTTAGAGATAATTATGGATATTGCTCTCGCAATAATAGTAAAAAACTATTATTCGAGAGCAGACCTTTAAAATTTAAAAAAGTATATATTTTTAAATAATATGTTAATATCTTTATTCTGCAAAAATAAAAAATTTTCTTTAGGCTATTCCCGGAAATCTAAAAAAAATATATATAATATGGTAAAAGTTTTATTTAAACCAAATATTTTTAATTTAAATGAGTATTCCCAGTAACAAAATAAACTTTTTAAAAATGTCAATTTTAAAAGTTTCTTTTAAAACACAATTTTTTTTCTTATCTGTTTCAAGTAATATAATCAAATAATTTATATTATTACAAAAACTTTTTTATTTCTTTTTTTTAAGTTTTTAAAAAAATTTTTTTACCCTCGTCTATATAATTTGAAATAATATATATTTATACGGGTTAATGTTTTCAAGTAAGTTAATTTTCTATTTTTATATAATTTCATAAAATAATTATTTTATTATAGTACTTAAAACAAATTAATTTTATAAAGAATTATATCTTTTTATGTCTTTTCATGTTTTTTGTTACTATTATTGCGAGAGCAGACTAGCTCTCCATAATAATCTCTAAAAGAAAGTATAATTTTTTAAAATAATATATAAATATCTTTATTCTGGAGAAAAGCCAAACAATTTTTCCTTTAATTTGATATTCCCAGAAATCAAAATAAACTATAAAAAAATATATTTCAATTGCTTTCATTGATAATTCTGCTACGGTTTGCTTTCTCTTAAGGTCACTAAGTTGACGAATATGACACCCGTGTTTAAGTGTTATCACTTGAGGTATATTTCCTGCTAAAATAAAGCACTTTAAAACAAACTCTTTAAATGTGTACCTACAAGTATAAGAGAAAAATTATTAAATTTTAATTGGCAATTAAGAAACCAGCAAGATAGGCTGTGAGTTAGCCTACTGGACTAAAAATAAATACGCTAATTAGAAATACAATTCAGCAAACTTTTTTTTTTACTTTTATTTTAAAAAACAGGACTTATAAACAAAAATAAAAACAGCAACATATCTTTAATAATAAATTTTTGTTAAAAAATACTTTTTTCAATTATTTGGTTTATATAATAATTTAAATCTAGCTTTGTTTAGTCTATTTGTGTTCTATTGTACTGGTTTCTCTCCAAATTCTTTAACATCCCCATTGATAGGTCTTTACAAAATCTTCGTAGGGATTGTTTTCATCTGGCGTTGCTTTTGCTTAAAAAGATAAAACGCAGATATAATGGTAAAAGTAAGATTATGTTATGACTGTTGAGAAAGCAATTCTTGAAAGGTAATAAGTTCCATCAAGTCTTCTTGCATCTTCTTTGGATTTTCTAAATGTCAAATTTTTTGATTAAGGGAAAAATTGGTATCTTGGAGTTCGGTAACTTTAGAACGAACGAACGAACAGTTTTAATATGTGCAAGTGTACGCACTTGATAACCTCGTCTGTTTTGATTTACTTCGTTGATATCTCAAAAATTTAACTTTGTGTCCGTCTCGTATATGTTATTTAGAGCTTTACAAACAAGATTAAGTTGGTAGTGGAAAAACGTAAATCGGTACGCCTCCGCACCATAAGTAGTTGCCGACAAACTCTGCTATCGGCTAAATGTGTACTGACACCCAATAGGTACAAATTTAAGGTTTTAACACCCTGTAGAATGACCATTGCTAAATAAGACACTTTAATAAAAGAAATATACACAAGTTTTTTATTAACAAAAATATATAAAACGTACACGCTACAAAATTCTTGTGATACGCCAAGGGGGCGTATCAACAGTTCCCAAACAAAGTTTTTTCATTGACAAATGTTTTTGGAATTTAGTTTACATTTTAATAAATGCCAAAGAAGTAAGAAATGTTTAAAATCACTCTTTATTTAGGCACTTATAGCCTTTATAAATTTGACAATAGGTTAGAAAATTGAACGTAACTTATTGTCTAATAACACTGTCAGGTGTTTACCACTTTATTTAAAGCTTAAATTTACAAAAAGCGTAACAAAATAATACAAATTTTACACAAAAAAAATCGGGAAAATTTCACTTAAATTCAACAAAGAAAAGTATTTGAATTTCACTAGAAACCCGAATAGCCTTCCGGAGGCTATGAGGCGTAAGTCTATCGACGCGACGTTACGACACGTTTTGAGATTGTTTTTTATCACTATAAAAGTTAGGAAGCTTAGAGTTAAGGTTAAAATTTTTTTACAGTTTTTGGGACACCCAGGTTTATTTATTGAGGAACTATCCTAGCAATTAGTTAAGATATTACCTTAACTCTTAGCTAATCTCCAAATAAAACCATTTATTAATCACTTTTATTATTCTTTATTACTCCCAGCTAAAGCCTGTCCTGCTCCAGCACATTACTTTATTTTTAATCACAGTTTAACTTTACTTTGGAACTTCACGTAAAATATGTCAATTAAAATTTGACACAGAGAAATATTTAAGTTGCTTTTCTAGCTTAGAAATGTGCACCTTGTACTAAACCTTATAATTTAAATAGTTTACAGAAAATATGAAACGGCCAATTATCTCGTGCTAACACGGGGAAGTAGTATTAAAGTGCCATGAAAAACTGACATTTCCATCAAATATTTCAATAAAAACATTCCGGTGATTTGCTTCATAGTGCTATAGAAACACTTCCAGTCACGGTCTTACTTCGAACACGCAGATGACTGTACTTGCGGAAGAAAACGAAGATAAAATATTAAACAATGTGTCATTGAATATTCTGTCGCAAACTGGTCGCGCTTCCTCCAGGCTTGACCCATTTTATTGGTGCTCGAGCTACCAGTCGTTGCGTCGTCTCGCTACGTAATCACAGAGTTCACGAAAGCATGTCGATGTGTTAGCGTTGCATAGCGACAGGCGCCTTCCTTTGTTTTGTTATCTTTGGATTGTTGAAAAGGAATTTTTGAGAATGATTTGATTCGCTTTAAATTTATAAAGGCGGTGTTGTCACGATTATATGGAAAATTTACTGTTTAAATTTGGATTTTTATTATTTTAAAGAAATTAAGAAAACATATTGGTACTTGTAGCTATAGAAAAATAGCTTTCAGGTTGTGGTTAGTTGTGGTTAGTTGTAGTTGTGGAAGCTATAGAATAATAGCTTCCAGGTTGTAAGATGTGTTTCTGCAACAGTTTGATCAATGTTAAAGTTTTGTTTTGTTTATTTACATTGGGACATGTATGTTTAGTTATAGAAATACTAAATGAAATTATCGTTGTGCGATAATGACTTATAACTAAAAAGGGGAAATTTTCCTTTAAGTCATATTTTTATCTGTTATGTGTTTCTTTTACCAGATGGGACCAGAAGGAGTTTGTCTGGATCTGGAAAATCAGGATAAGGAAGTTGAAAATAAACGGTTTTTTTTCGAAGTCTTTTTACTTTCCTAATATGTATACCAATAGGTTTTTCTTTAGATACACCAGTAAGTTTATATTTATTAGCATTTGTGACCCTTGTGGAACTCTGCTAAGGGTTCATATTCTTTTTTGTGGCTATACATAAAATACTATATAAGAAATAATATATAAGAAGGTATTCCAATTCTGCAATGCATGATGGCAAATGTGTCAAGCGGTCGCGCCGCTACGAGTGTGTCTTTCACACTAAAGTATTTTTATTCTTATTTTTATTATTATTGCGGAAGTTGGGATAAAAATACTTTAGTTGTCAGACATACTCGTTGCGGGCACCTTGAAACCCTCATGCATTACAGGAGTGGAATACCTTTTTATTATTATCTTAGGTATACAGTCTGAAAAAAATACCACATTTCATGGAATAAAATTGTGTAACAAATATACATCACATACATATCTTATTGGTTTTAATTCTATGTTAGTAAGAAAATAAAAACGTTTTATAGTGAATTAATTTGGCAACGCAAATATCCAAAATATCTTGCTTATTTTAAACTTATTACTTAAAATGTTTTCTTTTATTTAAATTTTTTATTTTATAATTTTAAACCTGAATAAATAATTCATTTAAGCTGATGCACTTTTTTTTTAAATGTAATAAAGAAGATTTAAAAATGTCTCTTTATCCAGTTAAAAATTTATGACAGTTTAGGTGATTGGGGTAATTCCAGCTTTATTCCCTTTGGAAAAATAACGTTAGGTTTTAATATGTCTAGACGGATAATTTAAAGTAAAATAAATGGCTATATATAAGCTGAAGATGAAAGCAGAGCTGCGTTTTAAACTATACTGCAGAATTAATAAATTTCAATGGGATATATTGCCGTTAGTTCTTAAGGATCTACAAAACACGTTAAAACGAAAAAAAAATAAAGCTTGTAATCAACTTTGGCTAATTTCCCGGAGTATTTACTGGACTATTATTTGTGTATCTTGCATCGTACCTCATTCCAGTGGGCTTGTAACCGCAACTTGTTATACGACCAAAAAGTTTTTTTATCTAAAAATATAACATTCGCCCCAAAAGATTCTGGTAATGTAGCTGAAGCAAATTGCAAACATATTGCATTTTTTTGTGGCTAATACTATATGTACTGCTGCAACAAACATATTTCAGTTATCTTACCTCATGTACATGTACAACATTTAAAGAAGTTCCTAAATGGTTCGCTATTGTATTTTGCAGCTTAAAATAAAGAATGAAAGATGTTAAAATTCACCGACAAATCAGTCTTTATGTCGAAGTCAGAAAACCGGTCCATCGTCATTTTTTATTAAACCGCAGGTCCTATTCTAACGACGTGGAAAGTTCGCAGCAGAGGCAACCTTCGTGTTTTATAAAAAGATCAATCTGTTAGCGGTGGACATTTAATACCTCAGTCAGTGGCAGGGTTTATTCCGACATGTAATTGGTTTCCTTAACTATTTTTTAACAGATTCTGCCTTACTGATTAAATAAAAGCTGTTTCCCAAATTTTCATTGTACTAATTTATCTTAAAATTAATATCTTCAATTAGCTAGTAGCAATATTTAAATTTAAAAATACGCTTTTTACAATACCTTTTCGTGTGTTAAAAAGGTTAACCACTTTTAAAAATTATGTCCCTTAAGGTTTTACATAAAAATAACTTTAAAAATATTGAAATAAAGTTTGGATTTAATAAAGTTTTTATTTTAAAAAGCAAAATATGGACGGGAATTTAAATATTAAATGAGAAGTCAACTTAAAGAAGGCGGTTTCTTAAAAGTTGTTAGAAGTCACAAAAGAAAACTTTTCTATGTTTTTTTTGGAGTTGTTAATTTAACTCCATTATAATTTTTACCAATCGCTAAATAATCAAGATTTGATACTTTAAACAATGAAATCGTTGTACCATATGTTAACAATATTTAAAAATATACATATGATAGTAGAATTTTTAGAATAAAAAATGTGGATTGTCATCTACTTACTAATAATTAGAACAGTCGATATAACCGCCTATCGATATATTCAGTAATATCAACAAAACTAATCTGAGAAAGTCAATATAACCGCCACTTACCTTCATATATTTTTCAGGGTATTAATTTAATTACTAAAAATGGTTTTTGCTCTTCCAAAGAAAAAAACACAGATTTATCTTGAAGAAATATTAAAATGTGCTTTTTAAAATTTATTTATTAAATCTTTTTTAAAACTGGTTATTAATACCCCTTAAAGGCCTTAGCGACCTTCTACGGTAATATAAGTACTTTTTTTCTAATATACAATATTCGTAGTATTTTTAACAATAAATCACTTTAACCTAAAATTTTATTATTTTATCTTCTTAAATACTGAATTTAAAATTATTAGTTTTATTTTAAATACACATTTTTCTTAGTGTAACTCTCATGTTTGCACAAGGGGATTTGTAGTATTTTTCACAATATATTTTTGAATAATAAGAAAAAGGTTGGTAAAAAATAAAACGGGACATTACTCAATTAGCTTCTATCTATTGAACCGCCAAAAAAGATCGCCGTACAACATGTGCAGTGGCTATTTATACAGGACTGGCAAGGCAAGGGCTTGAAAGCCAATTTTAATGTAATAAAATCGGATACATATGTTGGACCCCAGAATAAAAAAGAAACGACAACAATTTTCCCATTTCCACTTCCAATTCAACGGCGGTCGACGGCGCCTACGATTCGTTAGGATATTGTCAACAGTGTTGTCATGTCGTACAATATTTATTAGCAATTTTAGAAATGTTTTACAAATCATATATTTTATTAAACTTTTTATTAAAAAAAAGCTATGCGCTTCGCAAAAAAAAAATTAAAAATATTATTATTTTAGATTGGTTAAAGATACTTTATTATTTTAATATTAGGTATTTTTTATTTTATTGAGCAAGACAACATAATTAATTTTATTTTTACTGGGTGACAACATTGCCCGTCTCGTTGTGTGCTGTCGCGTCCAGCCGAGGTATTCCCCTCTTTTTCTTGGGTCGGTAGAAAGGGAATCCGCCGCTGCACGTTTTCTGTCTGTCTTTATTTCGCTCAAGCCTTTGCCTTTTAAAATGGCATCTCCTTTTATTGCACTGGAAATCTCTGCACCTAAGAAATTGGTTTGCCAGACGTGTCTATTACTGTACAATGGTGGGAAAACATCCGTTAGAGAGAGCATTCGGAAAACCACATTTAAATATTATATACTACAGGTTCCATAATGTATACAATCTTTTATAAAGTAATTATATGTAGTGCAAATAGCACTGTCCTGTTCTTCGATCAGGTATTTAGAGGCAAAAGGATAAAACTTAACCTATTTTATGCTATTTTTAGAGCTTACACATACATTTACATACATTTCTGCAAGTCAAAAGTTTTTCTTAAAATTTCTACCACTTGCTACAAAAATTTGCGACAAAACCATACAATTTGTCGATCGTAGGATTTTTCTATTTTTCTTAAGTAATAGAATCATTTTTGTTAATTTTTTTTTTGTCATAAAACATCCAACCTTTTTAGGGTAGTAATGGAATGCCTAAAAATTATGTATACTTACATGAAATATTATTTTATGTAGGTAAGCTAAGCGTGTGTTTTGCACGAACTTTATTATGGCCAGATTTTTGTTTGAATCCTGACGTTGATCTAATATTGGCCCTGTTTATATTATTTGAGGCCGAATTCTGGTTTGTTATTTACTTTAAGCGTGTATTTCATTTGTTTTATTTTACGTAATCCCTCATTTATTTGCAAGCAGACTTGCAGTACTAAGACACTACTTAACAAATTAAATAAAAATATTAAGACTTCTATACTACTCTTTATATAAAAAATAGCTATTATAATTAAGTTTATTTAGAAAAGTATCCTAGAAAATTCTAAGATTAACTGTCCCTTTTTTTGGTAAAGGTAATAATTGTTATTATGAAAAAATTCTTTTTGTAGACATAAAAACGGCACTTCAGGTAGGGTTAAACCTAAAGGCGACGACTGACTTGTAACTAAAAGTTGTAATGTAACATGTTACACATCAAGCATTCACGCAGTGAATACAGAAAACTGAGCCGTTTGCGGCGAGCTGCTCGCGCTAGCGGCTACTCCATCGGGTTGTCGGTTTTTTCGCGAATCCTTTTAAAGCGTTTGGCGCTAGACAATCAGTAAATCAGTTTGTTCGGTGCAAGCGTATGGAAAAGTCGTGGTTTTTTCCTATTTTGTTATTGAAATAAAATTCATTTTTTGAGACTTTGCATTTTATGCGAATCAGAATGCAATGGGATCGTAAGAAAACCCTGATTTTTATTAACAAAAATTGAGAAAAAACAAATCAAAACAAATTTTAAAAAAAATACGCATGGTAGGAACTGGCGGATAAAAAGGGGAGAGATCTAGAAGAATGCTGAATAAAGTTTGTCCACCGTTTTGTTGTCTACTTCTATACAAATTCGTTACCCAAAGCGTTTTTTCTTTTTTTCGTCTTCAAATAACAGTAGCGTACTAGCAGAAATGCAAACGCAACCTCCAGGTCTGACATTTATGAAGACACTGTGAACCACAAAATACGAAAGGAAAAAAGAAATGTCAAGTTCGTGTATTTCGTTGGCCGCAGTGTGGAAATATGGCAACGTAAGATCTCGGTTGGGCCGATAATCGCTTCCTATTTTATCGATAGGGTTTTGTGATTCAAAATGGCTGCCCTTTGTTTACTTTTTTAAGTTATAATTTTATTTACATTTTCTAATATTTTATTAAACAAGTAATCTGAACTGCTGGAAGAAAATTATTTTAAATTTTTGTTTAATAATTGTATAATAGAAAAAATTTTGTAGTTTTTTAGTAAGGGTGAAAATAGGTTATTAGTGTTCTTGTAGTGTCTTTTAAAGGAAAAGTACAGTTAAATTTCAGATTACCTGCAAATAAAAAAGATATTAGAAAATGTACAATTATTAATTGTAATTAGGTGATTTTTAGTTAATAAAAGTACATATTTTAAAAAAGCAAGTGTATTTTATTTATCTGGAAAAAAAATTAAATACAATATACAATAAAACTACACTACATAAAAATTTACACTGCAAAATAAAAATTTAAAATAATTTATAATATTTAATTAACAACATTTACAATATATTTTAAAAAAAGTTAATTCCAGTCAAGATGCCAAAAACCACAACCTATTATGTATTTGTAAGGAATCTAAAAAAAAATGTTTATTAATTTACTTAATAAGTTACCAAATTTACATTCTACCCTTAAATCTGAAAAACATATTTATTAACTTACTTAATAACTGTCAAACTCACATCCTGCCCTATAATTTAAATAAAGCAGGATCTTTTTAAAACAAAGTAAACTTTTGTTCGTAATTAAATACTTCAAAAAGGGAGAGGCGGCAACTGTTTTATTTTAAGAATTTAATGAAATAATATAAGTTAAACATATATTAATTTTTCAAGATTATTTAATGTAATCCAAAAAGAATATGCCACTCATTAAAATAATATTTTAAATTGATACATGTGTGTGAAACCTACATATAACGAAGGATACACAATTTTTAATAGGGTAGATAATATGTATTTTGAAATAGTAATATTTGTAGAATGCAATAATATTTTGCAAAAAAAAATAATTATTGTTGTTTTACCATTTAGATAAAAAAAAAATATACACAATTAAGAAAATACTT
>JAHBCN010019762.1:0-15835 GCA_019359885.1 Listronotus oregonensis
GGCGTGCGAACAGTTCTATAAGTGTATTTCCTTTCTCCTTTACTTTGAGTGTTAACTGGTAGGCAAGCTTATATCCCTCTCTGCCAACTAATCAGTATACAGAGCGAGAGAGAAAGCGATTAGACTTATTAACCTTTTTTTAACATGCGCCAGGTCGAGCGGCAAGGCCCCCATTATATATTTCTTTTTGGTTTGATAGAGGCATCCTCCCCCCTTGGCCGGGAACGCGGGGAGAGAAAGAAGAATAACTGCAACACCTTTCTCTTTCGCTCCACGTACCTAATTGGTCGGCAAGAGATAGTATATAACCGGTCGATCAATCAGCACACCAAGAGAGAAAGTAAAGTACTTGATTATGCTTTTTTCCTTAACCCGGGCTGCCCCGCCTTTTTCCATACCAAGCAAGGCGTCTCAAAAGATATATACTCGAAGTTTAGATATTTAATTCCAGGGTTTTTTGCATTTATAAAGTTGGTGAAATTGACTTTTTGGTTGGTGGCCGTTTTTAAGCTGTCAACGTTCTTTACATGGTTGATAGCCGCTCCACGTGGTTTCAACAGTTTTTGGATTTCAAAGTAAAAAAAAATAAAAAGTGAGTTTAGGTTTAAAAAAACTTCTTAAACACTACCCATCAGGAAAAGTACAAATTGTGCGTACTAACATATTTTTTCGCCTTGTTTTAGATGCCTTTAGCCGTCGACTTTTTGCACCCTAGCCCTAAAAACCAAAAGGGGGGCCCAAAAAAAGAAGAGATTGGTACAGCACCCAAACAGATTTCTGGATGTTGGCCCGGGGTGCTAGCAATTCCACGTTTTTTTTCACATGCACAGAGTGCTGTACCTTAAAAAGGGTGCCAACTATTTTGGGCACAAACCGGGGGCAAAGCTGGGTTAACAAAAGGATGATTTTCAGACGTAAACAGCACTAAATATTTTTAATAACCTGATGTAATTTGCTTTGTTTTTAATAAACTTATTCTCAAAAAAATAAGTAGTTTTATTTTAAGTTTGGGTTTTTTTTGGCGTTTAGAGGAGGAAAAAAGAAAGCAACGTCTTTTATTGATCTGATATTTAAAATATTTTTCATTTAAACTGAAAAGCAATTTATAAATATAAACAATATTTTACAATATGTCTATCATAAAAAGGGTTTTTAAACCCGCGTATATTCCTACATGATAATAAAATAAATTTTGTTTACCAAAAGTTGTAATTAAAAACTTTATTTATTATATTGTTTTTTTTTTTTTTCAAAATGACTACTAAAAAAAATTTTATAAAAAAATTTTAACTTGTGTAAGGCAAATACTCATTAAAACTATTCCATTTTTAGGCTTACAAATACTTTTATGTTGTTTAAACAATCTAATTTTTTGGGTTCCCTTTTTTTCCTTATTAATTTTTATGTATATTCTTATTTTTTAATGGCAAATCAAAAGTTAGAAATGAATTTTAGTTTACACAATTTTTAGTTTTTAAAATTTTTTAATTTCCCCAAAATGTGATTAAAAGTTAATATTCAATTTTTTAAAATTGGAATTGGAAATTTAAAAAATTTGGAAGTACAAAATTTAAAAAAAAAAAGTAAAGTCACTAAAGCTGAAAAAGGGGTTTTCTATTTTTTGTTAATATCAAAACAAAATTGGTCTTTCTGCTTTGATTGTAAAGATCATTTTCTACAGAAAAAACCAATAGAAACTAAAACATTGATGGATCAAGGGGAAAAAAATTTACTTTACATAGGGGGGGGAAAAGGTATTATATAGAGTGGGGGAGCCGGGTTTTTAACTGTCCTTTTTAAAAAGAGAAAAATCATAGACTCTATTTCTCTCACATGCTTCAATAAAGGAAACAGGGGGCACCCGTATGTCATCCCTGCTCTATCTATAATAAAAATCCTCAATGCCCAAAAACAACCAAAAATATTGGGTTTTTTTTGTTTTTGAAGTTAGAAAAACCCCCAGCAACAAACGGGTATCATTTTGACATATGTTTGGAAGGAGAGTAGAGGGAAAGTAAAGTAATTTATTTATGAAAATTTTGTTTTTATTTTTATCTGCCCAAAATAAACCAAACCAACCTCGGAGAAAAATTTGGGAATAAAAATAATTGTTTTCTAGTTTTTAAAATGATCTCTTGCCTTCTGCAATCTACCAACAGAAAGATTGAATAAGAATTTCTATGATCTCCATTGTATATGTATACCTTGAGCAAAAAGAAATATAAAAATTTAAATAAAAATAATAAACACTAAACCATTTACCAAATAAATAAAGTTAGGTTTAGTTTGATTTTTTTGATATTTCCCCCAGTTTACAATGTCATTTCATGGTTTTTTTATAAAAAGTCACTAGAAGCACTAGGCGCCGAAACCGGGGGAAATTCCCAACAAAACGGTTTTTTTCGAATACACCGTTTCGGACGGCAACAAGAGTAAACTGCAAAGGCGTAGAAGGGCCACATCAATTCTTATTTTCAGTAAAAATTTCCGACTTAGATCTCGGAATTCAAATCTAAGTCAATTTGTCAAAGTCACTTGTAAAAATAAACAAAAAAAAATTGGAAAAACATCACCCTAAAATTTTATGAAATAAAAATTAAAATTAATTTAACAATTAAAAAAAAGAAGTTGCAAAACCCCAACCCAAGTTTTTTTTGCTTTAAAAATTTTTTACTGAAATATAAATTTCCCAAAAATATATAATAGTTGACATATGACCCAACGTTTAATTAAATGTTTGTAAAGAGACAATTAACAGTTTTTTTATATGGGTTATCCTTTTTTTTTTTTTTAAAATGGGACCCTTTTGGCAAACCCAAAACCAACTAAAACAAACTGAAACATGAATCCGCCACAAAACTATAGAACATATAGACAATTAACAAAATGAGGAACATTTTTTTTTTAATCTAATGGTGCCATCTTGAAAAATACTGATTTTTATTTATTTATTTATTTTTTTGTTACATATTCATATTCACAAGACGCCATTAAAATTTTGTTTTTTATACCCCCTTGTTGGCCGGGAAAAACTTTTTTAAAAATAAATATTTTTTTTTAAAACTTTTACTTGACACTGTATATCTGGGGTAAATTTTTTATGGCAATATTTCATATTTATTTTATTATTCTATCTGTGTAAACCGGGTACAGACACACGGATATTTATATACAGGTTGTCCCATCTTGACACTTTTAAGGGTATTTTTAAATTGTTAATGCTATCAAAAAAGTAATATAGGTGTCGTGCCCTGCTTTTTGGGTCAAACTTATTGATTCTTCCAATAATTACCAAAAAGGGGCAAATATTGGTATATTAACAACATGGGAAAAATATTTCTTTAAAGCAACACTTTTTGCACCTTAGATTTTGAAGTTTCAGTTTTACGTGTGTCTAGCCGGCTTTTTTTTTCCCAGTTGCATAATATATAATAATAAACATTATTATTTTATATCTAATTTTTTTATACTTAAATGGTTTGCAAATAGATAAGCAATAATTAAAATGTATTGTTATCTGTACTTTATTTGTAGTATGTTTTAATATTTTTGTACACAAAGGTCTTTTGTAATAATAATCTTATTCAACTTATCCATATCGTCGGTGAATACGCAAAACCACACAAGATATACACATTTTTACAAATATTAGATTTTTGCATTTAAAGATATCAAGAAACTCTGGATCTTCAAAAAAACGAACTTAATAGAGGACCCTCCACAATTCCGCAAAAAAGAATGAGAAAACTACTATATAATAGACTTGATTTTGCGGTAAGAACTGATAAATGTCTTAGAAACTATTGTCCCCTAAGAACTTCACATCATTTGAAGCAAAAAAGAAAACCCGCAAAAACTACCTAATTTCGATTGTTATCTACCAGCTTTTCAAGATAACATCTAAAATGGCTAAAATAGTATTTAAAATTAAATGTTAATAATTTGATATAAAATTTTAAAAAATTTTTTCGATTAATTTATGACACCGGCCAGGTGATGCGGGTTTAAAAGTAACAATGGACTTAGCAATAATTGTTAAAAGTTAACAACGGTTTAGAATGTTAAACAAAACGTCATTGTCAGTGTTATTCAATGATTTTAGTAGGCAACCTGTCAAAATCTGACATTTTGTTAAACATTCTAAACCGTTGTTAAATTTTTACAATGGCTAAGTTAACGACCGTTTAGAATGTTTAACAAAATGTCAGATTTTGACAGGTTGCCTACTAAAATCATTGAATAACACTGACAATGACGTTTTGTTTAACATTCTAAACCGTTGTTAACTTTTAACAATTATTGCTAAGTCCATTGTTACATTTAACAACGCGATCATCACTCGGCCGAGTGTCATAAATTTTAATCGAAAGAATTTTTAAAATTTTATATCAAAATTATTAACATTTTAATTTTAAGTACTATTTAATTTTTAGCACATTTTTTTAGATGCATTATATCTTGAAAACGCTGGTAGACTAACAATCGAAATGTAGGTAAGTATTTCGATTTTTGCGGGTTTTTCTTTATTTTGCTTCAAATGATGTGAGAGTTCTTAGGGGACAATAGTTTCTAAGAACATTTATCAGTTCTATACCGCAAAATACAAGTCTATTATATAGCAGTTTTCATCATTCTTTTGCGGAGATGTGCTGGAGGGTCCTGTCCTATTAGGAGTTCGTTTTTTTGAAGATCCAGAGTTTCTTGATATACTTGTACAATGCAAAAATCTAATATTTGTCAAAAATGTGTATATCTTGTGTGGTTTTGCGTATTCACCGACGATATGGATAAGTTGAATAAGATTATTATTACAAAGACAGCCTTTGTGTACAAAGATATTAAAACATACTACAAATAAAGTACAGATAACAATACATTTTAATTATTGCTTATCTATTTGCAAACCATTTAAGTATAAAAAAATTAGATATGAAAATAATAATGTTTATTATTATATATTATAACTAGGAAAAAGGGAGACCGTAAAACTGAATCAAAATCTGTGCAAAGTGTTGCGTACAAGAAATATTTCTTCCCATTTTTAATAACCAAATTTGTTTAATTATGATTAATCAATAAGTTTGACCCAAAAAGAGCACATGACACCTATATTACTTTTTTGATAGCAATAACAATTACGAAAATACCCTATAAAAGTGTCAAAGATGGGACAACCTGTATATAAATATCCGTGTGTCTGTAGCCGGTTTACACAGATAGAATAATAAAATAAATATGAAATATTGCCATAAAAAATTTACCCCAGATATACAGTGTCAAGTATAAAGTTTTATAAAAAAATATTGATTTAGAAAAATGTTTTCCTGGCCAACAAGGGTGTATAAAGAAACACAAATTTTAATGGCGTCTTCTGAATATGAATATGTAACAAAAATAAATAAATAAATAAAACAGTATTTTTCAAAATGACACCATTAGATAAAAAAATGTTCCTCATTTTGTTAATTGTCTCTAACACATAACACTCTAATTAAACTATGTGTGGATCATATGTCAACTATTATATATTTTTTGGGAAATTTATATTTCAGTAGTAAAAAATTGAATGCAAAGAAAAACTTAGGTTGGGTTTGTGCAACTTCTTTATTCTTAATTGTTAACAATTAATTTTAATTTATATTTCATAAAAATTCTAGGGTGATGTTTATCCAATTTCCTTTTTGTTTATTTTTACAAGTGACTTTGACAGGAATTCTGACTTAGATTTCGGAATTCCGAGATCTAAGTCGGAATTTGTACTGAAAATAAGAATTGATGTGGCCCTTCTACGCCTTTGCAGTTTACTCTGCTGCCAGTCCAGAAACGGTGTGATTCGAAAACACCGTTTTGTTGCGAATTCCACCGGTTTCGGCGCCTAGTGCTTCTAGTGACTTTTTGGATAGAAGAACCAGTGAAATGACATTGTACATCTGGTGGGAAATCATCAAAACAATCAAACTAAACCTAACTTTTATTTATTAGCGGTCAAATGGTTATTGTGTTTATTAATTTTATGGTGTATTTTTAAAATTTTATTTCCTTCTTTCTGCTCGAAGGTATACATATACAATGGAGATCATAGAAGGTCTTATTCAATCTTTCTGTTGGTAGATTGCAGGAAGGCAAGAGATCACTTTCACTTAGAACTAGAAAACAATTATTTTTTGGCATCATCCAATTTTTAACTCAGAGGTTGGTTTGGTTTATTTTGGTCAGATAAAGTATAAAGCAAAAATTCTCATAAATAAATTACTTATACTTCCCTACCCCTCTACTCTCCTTCCAAACATATGTCAAAGAATGATACTGTTTTGTTGCTGGGAGTAACTTTCTCAACTTGGCAAAAAGCAACAAAACATGCCTAACGTATTTGGTTGTTTTGAGGCATTGAGGTATTTTTATTATAGATAGAGCAGGGATGACATACGGCTGCCGGTACGCATCTGTTTCTCTTTATTGAAGCATGTGAGAGAAATAGAGTACTATGATCTTTTCTCTCTTTTTAATCAAAGGACAGTTAAAAGCCTGGCTCCCCTACTCTATATATAATACCTCTATGCTCCTACCTCCTATAGTAAAGTAAATTTTTCCACTTGATCCATCAATGTATTTAGTTACTATTGGTACTTATTCTGTAGAAAATGATCATCAGCAATGCAAAGCAGAAAGACCAATTTTTGCTTTTGATATCATAAGCAAAACTAGAACAACCCTTATTCAGCTTTAGTGACTTTACTTTTTTTATTTTAAATTTGTGTACTTCCAAATTTTTTTAATTGCCAATTCCTAATTCTTAAAAGTTGAATATTGGGAACTTTTAAGGTCACATTTTTGGGAATTAAAATAATTGTAAGAACTAAGAAATTGTGTAAACTAAGTTCATTTCTAACTTTAGATTTGCGCATTAAAAAATAAGAATATACATAAAAATTAATAAGGAAAAAAAGGAACCGAAAAAAATTAGCATTGTTTAAACAACATAAAAGTATTTGTAAGCCTAAAAATGGAATAGTTTGTAATGAAGTATTTGCTACTTACACAAGTTAAGTTTTTTAGTAAACTTTTTTAGTAGTCATTTTAGAAAACAATAAAAAAACCAATATAATAGATAAAGTATTTAATTACAACTTGTTGGTAAACAAGATACTTTTATTATCATGTAGGAATATACTGACAGGTATAAACCTGTTTATATGCATGAGACATATTGTGCAATATTGTTTATATTTATAAATTGCATTTTTCAGTTTAAATGTAAAATATATTAATATCAGATGCAATAGAAGACGTGTATAAAATCCTATTCATACTTTTCCATGCCTCTAAACAGCCAAAAATAGATCCTACACTACATCAAATGAAACTACTTACTTTTTGAGAATAAGTTTATTAAAAACAAAGCTTAAATTACATCAGGTTATTAAAAATATTTAGTGCTGTTTACGTCTGAAACTGCATCCTTCTGTTAACCTAGCTTTGCCCCCGGTTGATGTGCACAAGATAGTTGAGCACCCTTTGCAAGGTACAGCACTCTGTGCATGTGAAAAAATCGTGGAGATTGCGTAGCACCCTGGGCACTTAACATCCATGAAATAACTGTTTGGGTGCTGTACCAATCTCTTCTTTTTGTGGGCCCTCCTTTGGTTTTCAGGGCTAGGGTGCAATAAGTCGACGGCTAAAGGCATCTAAAACAAGGCGAAAAAATATGTTAGTACGCACAATTTGTACTTTGTCCTGATGGGTAGTGTTTAAGAAGTTTTTTAAAGCACTAAACTCACTTTTTATGTGTTTTTTTAGCTTAGAAATCACAAAAACTAGTTGAAACGCACGTGGTAGTTCGGCTATCAACCATGTAAAGAACGTTGACAGCTTAAAAGCAGGCCACCAACCAAAAAAGTCAATCTCACCAACTTTATAAATGCAAAAGACCCTGAAATTAAATATCTAACCTTCGAGTATATATTTTCTAGAGACAGCGTTACCGTTTGGTGGTGGAAACAGAGGTTAGAGAGAAAACGCGATAAGTCATTATACCTTTCTTTCTCGCTTGGTGTGTTGAATGATCGACCGGTTATATACTACCCTTGCCGACCAATTAGGCACATGAGTAAAAGAGAAAGGTTATGCGGTTACTCTTCTTTCTCTTGCACGCTTGTTCACACGGCTGAGTGGCGAGGCTGCCTCTATACGTTTATTCTCGAAGACTATTACCAAAGAGATTGGTATATAATAGGCAGCCTTGCCGCTCGGCCGTGCGAACAGCGTGCGTAAAAAAGGTAAATTAGTCTAATCTCTTTTTCTCTCGCTCTGTATACTGATTAGTTGGCGGAGAGGGGTATAAGCTTGCCTACCAGTCAAGACTCTAAGCAAAAGAGAAAAGGATATACTTATGCTTTTTAGCCCTGTTCACTGCTAACCCCGGCAAGGCGGTCTCCACTAGGTACAAGTTCGGTTCAACGATTCGAAGCTTGCATTCTAGAGGCAGCCTTGCTTCTTGGCCGTGCGAACAGCAATTGAAAAGAGAAAATGCTAGTTAGTCGGATCTTTTTGTCTCTCTCTCTCGGCGTGCCAATAGGTCATTAAGCTGAAAGTTATTCAGTTGGATAAGTGTTCCATTTTTCTGTCGCTCTGACGAGCTGATTGGGTAATAAGAAGGGGCTGACCAATTAGCACGTTGGAGCAAAGAGAAAGATTTCGCACCTTTTTTTTTCTCCCGTGCAGCAGGGCTGCCTCTATAGGTAAATTCTCGAAGGTTCGAATCCTATCACAAATTTGGTTCATTTGACCTACGAACGTAAGTCTTTTTTCAAGTTAACGCCACAACAATTCTGTCTGAAGTTAGTCCCACTTATTAGCTGACAGCTGACAGACTTTGGCATTTCGTCGAATTGCGGTTACTTCTCGATCTCAGTTCCAATAAAAAAATAAGCGAAAAATGGCCCTAGCAAGCACAATTTACAACTCACTCTTCAAGAGGACCTCCACTTTCGCTTTGGCATGCGTTGGGGCTGCCTTTGTCTTCGAGAGGACGTTCGATTTGACCTGCGATACCATCTTTGAGAAGATTAATGAAGGGGTATGTATGTTATATAATTTTGGAAATTACCAAAAACTCTTTTTATTACCCTGCTTTGTTGGGAAGAATTATATCGATACTTAAAATATGTAAAGTATCTCTCAGCACTGTGCCAAATACACTTTTTACTCTGCTCTTTACATTCTGCCTCAAAGCTCATTTGGTTCTGTCAACAGCTTAGCTTAGAAATTAGGCATCTTAAATCACCTTATAGTTAGCCATCCCTACATCAGAAAAATTTGTCCAATAATCAAATAATATAATTGTGTGCTATAATTTGAGGCATTTCTAAAAGAAGTTGGATATGTTATCTAAGAGGCAACTTTTCATGTAGCCCCGAGTGTATTTCAGTAGTTGAGTATGTGTAATTGTTTCTGCTTTTTGTCTAGTATTTGTGGTATGGCTTTAGAGAAAGTATTTCTTTAGGTAGTGCAAACATTGCATATTGTAGTAGGAATATAAACTGTGGAGTTATTTTTATTTTTAAATAATAGCTTGTAAGAGTTTAGGTACCTAAGGTTAAAAATTAACCCTATTAGAAACTAAAATTTAACTTATCAGACATGACACCGATTTCATTGATATTATGCATACTGGGGTTTTTGGGGCGCCGATCGCAAATCTAAAATCAGTTTTTTCTTAGAAACTCCTAGTTTTTGAGTGAATTATGTGTATTTTCATTAATTTTTGGACAACCTGGCTGTAGATGATCTTTGACTGTCCCTGTTTCTCTAAATTTCATTCAATTTAACTTACTGTACTTTTTATAATAGGCTTTTTTAGATATTGTGGGTTAAACAAATTACAAATTTCTTCTTGAGTTCTTGTTTTGTCTCTATATCCAATAAAAATTAAAATTTCAATTAGTTGAGTTTTATTTAAATGCGCCATATTCACTTTAGTTACTGACACAAGTCATAATGGCAATTCACTTACTTTACCCCTAAAGATGTGTACTTAAAATTGAATTATATATTATATTTTTGAATGTTTTTTATTTATTTTCAGAAACTATGGAAAGACATTAAGGACAAGTACCAATAAGCAGATCTTCAATCTTCATGTAATGTTCAATGCTGTATAGTAGTTGTATTTTTTTCTGTTAAAACTAGGTAATTTATAAATAAATTTTTTAAAAATGTTCAGGTATTAATTTTCCTAATCCCTAAACCTATTTCTTAGAAGTAACAGTGTTTTTTATCATTCCTTTCCCATATTTTTGTGATAAATATTTGCCATTGAAAAATTTTACTTCCTGAAGAATTAAAAGAAGATTAAGAAATTGTAAAGTAAAAATGCATTTTTTTTTAATTCATTAAAAAACTAAAAGACAACTGAAATAAACAAAATATGTTGGGTTGATTTTCTAATATTTTATTATGTACAAAATCTTAATTATAAATTACTACTCTATGACTTCCCAAGGCTTTTCCGGTCTAAGTGGATCCCATGGATATACAGGTTTATACTGTGGGGGTTCTTTTAATTGCACACCACTTTCTTCTAATGCTTTTAGAAACAAAGCTATTCCATTATTCTATATCCAAAAACTAACCAAACTAGAAAGTTTTGGAGTTCTTGTTATTTAGTTCAAAAGCAATTGTGTTATTTCTAAGTAAGAAAACTTCAGTTTCTGGTAAATGAAAGGACAACCTTCAATTAGAAAGTTCTTCCAAACATCTGGCAACATTGTTTTATTTAGGAGGAAATCCTTAATCAAATATTTGACATCGATCTTTCTTAATTGTAGGTGTGCTAATTAACTTTTTTCCAAGTGCTGGCCAACCATATTAATGTTATATTTCGTCTTACCCTCCCTAAATTTATAAATGCAGAAGTATCCTTTGTCCTATATAACTGTTTTTTAATGCACCATTCTGAGTACTTGCCCTCAGAACTTCTCCATTTTCATAGTGATTTATTGTGCTGTAACATGTCGCCCTGATACAGTAAGATTTAACCTAAAAAAGAAATTAATAATAGTTTCTGTTATGATGGGTTTCCTTAAACCCGGTAGGTAAATGGTTAAAATTTTAATTCTTAGAAGACTTTAAATTGGGATAAATTCAGGGAATTAAATATCATTTAAAATCTAACGCATTTAATTTTCTAAACGTAAAAACTAACAAATATAGATATTTACCTGTGCCAGTAGTTTTTTCCAGGTTTGTCGACATGATATCCATCGGGTTTGTAGGCAATCCTCATTCTCTCGAGATTCCTGGGGTTTCTGTTCGTCATAACTGGGGATATATCTGCATTTTTTACTAATGCTGCGTTACTTGAGAATCTTGGTTGCATACATGGTGCTGCGAGCTTTGTACTATTTCGAAATACCTGCATTTTATTAAATTTTTACATAAAAAAGAAACTTTTTGGAAAAAATTTAAGAAGTATTATATTTTTAGGTTAAAACATTTCGCCTACTCTTCTTTTTATAAGTATAGTGTTGTGGCAGCGTCAACTTAACAACACTGTGCTTTGGAATTAGGCCCACACTTAACCTTGTGCCTAACTTTATTACTGTTTATGTAAAAAAAAATACAACCTTTGATCTCTTTTCAACATACGGGGATTAATTTAAAAATTAGAGTTTTTAATTCATTGTATTTCCACAAAATCAAAGTCCGGAACAGTCTGTTACTTAATATATTAGTTCGTAATAATGGCTCTGTTAAAAACTAGTTTAAAAATAGGTAAGTATATAGGTATTTGTTATATTTAAAGAAGCTTTTATAGAAGGGTTACTTTATTTTATTTAAAAAGCCCCTCTTGATGATACAGTATAAGGTGAGCTTGAGTTGAAATATTTTTATATAAAATTAAGTATCATCTAGACTTAGCTATTTACAATTTGTGTTGTCCCTTATTTTCTCTTAAATTATGCCAGTCTAGTTGGATAAAATGGTCTTTCCTTAAATGCCTATTTATTCTCGCCTTGATGACGTGCTGTTTAAAATTAATACTGGATTATTTTATTATTTAATTCCTATACTAAGGTAAGTTTTTTTTACATTATTGTAAATAAACAATGCAGGTACAATGAACTGTTTAAATTTATAGCCTTTACAATAAAATTGTAAAATAATTTAAACCAAAGTGAAATCCTAAGATAAGTTGTTTAAAAGCAATTAAAAAATAATTTTATTAGTTATATACCTATAAAAATAATTTTTAATACCTGTTCAACAAGATTTTACTTTGGTTTAGAAAATTTAAAGAGCTTTTTATGGGTCTGTTTGTTATTCAGAAGTGGTGTACACTAATTTATACGCTGGTGGAAGGTGCATTTTATGACTATAATCTGGTCATTTTTGATTGAGAAAAACACTTAATAAGTAACCATGATAACTGACTCTTTAAACCAATAAAATACATTTTTGTTCTTGTAACTATGGTTACTGACTTTTTGATATTGTCATTTAATAGAACTGAAGAATAAATAATGGTGTAAATTTCAAAATGATCCATGTGTTTTTGACAGCATAATTCATTTACAAAAAATGTATTGTTTAATTAAATAGATTGTTTGGTTTTTAAATGTAAGTTCTCGTGAATGACAAATATTGTGCTGTAATAATTAATTCTATACACATATCAATTTTAAAATTGAACTAATTATATCTTAATAAGAAACATCACCAATATAATTATTTAAGTGTCAGGAACAATAACTTCCTTTTTTTGCGTTTTTATGTAAACTATTCTAACTATTTAGTCTGTATAGGATTATTTAGGTAATATCAAATTAAAAAATAAACTGGTGAGAATCTTCCCTTCAGGGGTGCATGAGTTAAAGTTTTAAAAATTAGAAGTTTTTTATTTAAAAAGAAATGAAAGATTTAATTTTTTTGTGTACTATTCCAAAAGCAGGTAATTGTCTCGAAAGTTGCCTCCTCTCCGATTTTGACCAAATTTGGTATACAAGGGTTTTTTGGGGCGCTGACTACGAATCTGAAAAAATATTTTTTCGGCAACGTTTCGTTTTCGAGATTTTTTCATCATAAAACCCTAAATTTCTCCTTCTTTTGTGCAAAAGTTTTTGATTTTTACACTAAAGTGGCACACAATATTTTATAAACACCTTTTAAAACCTTGTATTTTTATTTATTTTACACCTTTTTTCCATTAAATTGCGAACTTTCAAGTTCAAAGGCAGCAGCCATATTTGCTTATAAAATAACTAGTGTATACATGGTTGCGGCCACATTGGGGCGTGTAAAAGTGGATGTTTGCAATTAAATGGAAAAAAGGTGTAAAATAAATATAAAAACAATTTTTTAAAAGGTGTTTTTGAAATATTGTGTGCTAATGTAGTGTAAAAATCAAGAATTCTGTGCAAAAAGAAGAAGGAATAGTGTAAATAAGGTTAGTTTGATTTCCAACTTTGATAATGAATACCCGAAAACGAAAAAATTCTTCTATCATATGTCATCATACCCTCAACATATATTTAGAATCCATTGACGCTTGACACGCATTTGTATCATTTCCTTTGTCATTTTTATGCATATATTACTATTTTTTTTATTAATTAATGTTTATTGAGTTAAAAAAATTTCGCTTGCGCCTGTTTTTTATTCTACGAGAGATTTTACTAATTCGGGTCGAATTTTTTATTTCGAAGTGGAAATTTTTCTAGTGACATGAAAAAGCCTCCTAAATTTTGCTCAGAATTTTCAAGAGATGTGAGAGTACAGTGACAGCCATTAAATTCTGTGCAAAAAAATTTGTCAAATTTTGACTTTTCTGCCAATTTTTGTAAATTGCTTTTTTTTTACCTTGTTTTACTTTTAATTACTATAAATACAGCAAAAGGTAAAAGAAAATGTTTATATTTTATAAAAATTAATAAATTAATTAAGAATTTAATAAATTCAGACAAACTTAAATATCCTTCCAAACAAATTTAATATTTTATTGCGGCCCCGTTTTTTTCAAAGACATAGCCTTCCAGGCATCGAATGGACCAAACCCCAAGCGTATTTCGGATTTTCTTGTAACTCATTCCACGCAAAAACGCAAAATTATAGATATCTACATTTTTTCGCAAATACGTAGATTATATTAATTTAAATAACACGCCAAGTAGGCTTTGTAACATCAAACAAATGATTGGCATATAGGTTTTAAAAAAGTTAAACAATTCTAGGAAGCCATGGATACAAAATGGATACAAACATTTGTTTGAGGTTACAAAGCCTACTTGGCGTGCTATTTATATTAATATAATCTACGTATTTGCGAAAAAATGTAGATATGTATAATTTCACGTTTTTAATAAAAAAGTCAGTTTTTTATACCAGTTTAAATAAAATATGTAAAATAGCAAATGTTTCATCTGAAGTTACAATAAATAAAAATTGGAGTTTCCTATTTTGAGTTTTGAGATATTAGGCGTTAAAAAAATACATTTCTAAAATTTTCAAAATTATTAACCTTTATTCCTAACTCTTATTAATGAGATTAAAATTAACAAAATCACAAATATTTTTACACCCTATTATTCACATTTCGACGCCTTTTACATGCTGATAATTTGAAATTGTCACATCATGGTCTACAAAAATTTTGGGAAAAAAATCAATTTTGGCAGCCATTTTGAAATATAATGACAATTGTGACACATGGTTGAAAAGATAATTTTGAGGCGGATCAGGTAGGCTAAAAATATAAACAGGGTACTATTTAAAATTTAAAATTTAGGGTTACTTCCGGTTAAACAGGAAGTGAAAAAATTGTTTTTATTTAGTTATTAACAGCGTGTTCTTATAACAGGTGCATCACCCAAATTTCAAAAATTAATTCTTATAAATAAAAAAGTTACGGGCTGTTACATGTCCGCTGTGTCACCCGGTATACCTTCGCATTGAACCTTCCTTGGATAAAAAAACATACACCAAGTCCTTGTGCACTCAGCCACCCTCAAACATTTACCGAAAATCGCCCACTACTTCTGTCCTTTTGGGTATATTTTTCATGAAATCGTGTTCCTGGAGACCTGTATACCTTAAGTATCTCAGTGTAGCACGGCTGGCAAACCAGTTTCTTTTATTCAGAGATTTTAGTGCGATAAAAGGAGATGTCAATTTAATAGGCAAAGGCCCAACAAGGAGAGGGGAATACCGCGGGCAGGGCATTCTATCGATTCGGCAGACGGCGATCGGCACTCGGCAGTATCAGCCGGACACCGGACGTTAAAGAAGCGATTGTCAATCGCAGTTTTTGGTGATTTTTTACGATATTTTCGTTTTTATGCGGTCATGTTAATCACTGTTGAATTTTTATTAGACTAAAGCCTAAAAATAAAATAAAAACTGCTATATAAAAAAATAAATGCGCAAAGATATTGCCCCGCTGAGCTTTGCAATTCCCGAGGCGATTATAAAACTTCCACCTAAAATTCGATAATACCTCCGGTGTAATGGAGTAAGTGATGTCAAATATTTTTGCCCTTAACTCAACTAAATTTACAGGCCTCTCATGTAGATACCTGTAAATTAGTTGAGTTAATTGGCCCGACAAAAAAGTCATGTATATCACTTTAAGTGGTGAAGAAAATAGCTGGACGCTTGAACTGCATCCCCCTGCATACCTCAACCAACAATATGCTAAGGAATCGCCGTCGTGCGTCGTCTTATTGGAAGTGGAAAAGGGAAATTTTTCTTCCCTTTTTTTAATCTGGGCCATACCATATGTATCCTTCTTTATTCTTAAAAGCATCAGTTTTGCATTGCCAATCATTATCTTTCTCAGTCT
>JAHBCN010019762.1:15852-26341 GCA_019359885.1 Listronotus oregonensis
CGTCACCAATACCGAATTGACATTTAAATTGGCGTATATGGACTTAAATGGGATCGAGCACTCCTTGTTAGGTTTATCACCCTTGGGTGTGGATGATCCCTGTCTCGCTAGTTCATCCGCTTTTTCATTATATCCTATTTCCGAATGTCCCAGGAGAGTTACCCTATTGCGTTCTCCCAGGATTTTCAGTTCTTTTTGGAATTTAAGTGTTAGAAGCATTAACTTGCTTGTTTGTGTTTTCCAACTATATTTTATGTCTGCATAGAATAATTTAGGTAATATCACATTAAACTAGCACAAATTACTCCTAAAGGAGTGCAAGAGTTAACGTTCTAAAAATGAGTAGTTAATTGTACACCATTTGTGGTGGCACTACCGCGTTATCTAAAAAATGCAGTGAAATGCGATACCATTCCCCGTATTCAACGTTAGGAATTGGGAAAAAGGGTTTAACATCAAAAAAACCCTCCAACCACGGTACCTAGTACTTAAGCTTTTACAAGCCGTTAAGGACTATCTTCAAGGTTAAAAAAAAATCATGTCGTAAATAAAGAAACTTTGTATTTCGTGCAAAATTTTCATTAAAATTAGTATCCTAGCAAAGGGCTTTCGGCAAAAACCACCATTTGTGCTATTCATCAAGCGGGAATTACAGTTGGAGCGTACATATGTAAACAGGACATCGACAAACTATCACATTATTAAATTAAAAAACAATCTTTTTGTATTATTTCAAAAGCATTACCATCGTCTGAGTATCTTTTCCAATAAAATAAAACTATGCTTGATAAGTGGATTATTTGAGCTAAATCATTTACAGTTGGCCCCTAAAATTTGAAATAATTACTTTGTTTGTAAAATGTACCATTAAACTTAAAACATTTTTTTATATGAATGAATTGCAATTTTAAGGTCTGTTTTGATTTGTAATGAATATTATATTTAAAATTTGTTTTTTTGTTTTATCTCAAGTGTAATAAATAATACATTTTATAAACACTGATCAAACATGTAGTGTCAGTAAACCATTTTTTTCTAATATTTACGCTTTTTAGGTGCTAAAATTAAAACAACCTTTCATTTATTTTCCAGTTCATATCATTAGCAACTTCAAATTCTAATTGTACCAAAGGCACTATATAAATTATAATAATATTTATTGCTTTATTGGTACCTGACGACACCTGTTGCAAAAGCTCAAAATATAACTAGCATCCATCGTTATTTGATACCTTTAAATACCCACTTTAGAACTTTTTAGGTTTTTGTTTACTTTTTTATAATATTCAATTTCCTAACTCACCTAATTTTTCTTTCCACCTGTACATATCATTTTTCTTTAATTGTTACATACCTTCATCTAATGATGTTTCCTTTCATTGATTTTTACCAATACTGCTTTTTCCCGTTTATAGTTTTTATAACTGCTATAAAAATAAACAAAGAATTGTTAAATAACAAACCAAGTGCATTGAACTATATATTTATGTACACATGTAAATTAAGGTGTTTTTTAAATGAAAAAAGTTGTTTTGTTTTTAAATTTATGATTTGTTGCTTATGCATTTTATAGGTGTGTACAATTATTTCTACTTATTACGAGGTACTTATAAGTTGATATACTAATAACCTGGTTAGTAAAACTTATGACGCTTTTTCTCTATAAAAATTAAAAAGAATTCATCTTTCTATAATAAGTGACAAAGCTAAAAAGAGTTGTTTTTTTTATCTTATGGACAACTCGACCGTTTGTATGAAGCCCTAGTAATAGGTATAGTCGGATCATTTTTAAAAGCAAATTGTCCCTTTGAAAGAAAAAAACATAAAAAGTAGCAAAAAGTTTTAATTTTTATTGTCGGCTTTTTATATGGTTTATTATTAATGACACGTGCGGAAAGCGGCACATTATAAAAAGCAAAAAGGGGTCGCTAGTTCAAATTAAATCTTTTCGGCTACTTTTTATGTTTTTTTCCTTTAAAGGAACCGAATTTACATTTTATATCCAACTATACCAATGTTTAGTAGTAAATAGATTCTAAGTTTGCATCTATCTTAACTTCCCTCTCTTACATTTTTTACGACACGGGCACTTTTCGGGAAAGTTGGAAAGCTGCACATGTGCAACCTATCTCTGAGAAAGGATCTAAAACTTTTTCTTTTAATTAAATACCTATATCTCTTCTCTTACCTGTTTGCAAGGTAATGGAAAATTCATTAAGAGCATTCATCATCAGCTGATCAAATTCAAATCGTGCTTCGACGGTAATGAACGAACAACCCACCGTTTCGTAACCACTGGCAACAATGTACGGTCGCTATGCCAACCGCCACAAACAATTATTGCCGACCAGGGTCGGATTTTATTTTTTACATACAATAATAACAAACCAGAATGGGCATCGGTAATAAACGGCTTTTATTGTTTTAAACTTTATTTAAATTTATAACTTATCATTAAAAAATTGCAAGAATTTAAAAAATACATTTTACGCGACTTTGCTGTAAAAACTTACGAATTAAATGTATTTTTTTAAATCTCTTCAACTTTTTCAATCATTTTAAATAATTAACCGTAATGTATTTTTTCTATCTTTTTTTGATCCTTTGTTTTTTGTTTGCTGGTATTTTAAAAAAATACATTCGATTAGTAAGTTTTAATGAATAAAGGCACGTAAGATGTATTTTTTAATTTCTTGCAATTTTTATAGATAAGTTATAAAGTTAAACAAAATTTTAAACAAAAAAAGCACATCTTCGAAGGGACTCCAACCCCGGAAATTCAAAACCAAATCTGATTCTCATGCCGTTAGGTTACTAGCTTATCGTGTTCACTTCCCAAATAATCGGTACATAAGCTTGTCCCATCTTTAACTGGCGAATTTGGGATTTGGTTGGTAACCTACCCACTATAAGCACGACAAGTGGAAGCCCATAACTCGATGCACCTATCGGACCGTCCTTTTTTGTTTGTGTCCAAATTTTTCAACCAACATTTCAATAAGGTAAAATAGCGAAAAAAAAGTAATTATTTACAAATGGGGAAACCCTATTTTTATTGGGGAAAAATTAACATTTTTTTTTTTTTTTTAATTTCTTTTTTTTTGCGCATTTATGATAAAAATGTCGTGAAAGGAAAAAATTAAGATTTCGATAGTTTTTTATTAAAAATTTTAAAAAAAAATTGGTTTCATGTTTTTGGATAAAATTTCCCCTCTTTTTTTTAATGTTTTTGATATTTATTTTTTTTTCATAAAAAAAGAACAATTTAAAAAAATAAAATGTTAGGTTTATTTAAAAAATCAAATAAAAATTTCAAAATTGGGCTCGCGACTGGATAGCGGCGAAAATATTAAATTTCCCCTTTTTTTCTTTTTTTGATGTTATTGATTGATTGATATATATATATATATATATATATATATATATATATATATATATATATATATATATATATATATATATATATATATATATATATATATATATATATATATATATATATATATAAAATCCCAAAAAAAACAAGCGAAAAAAATAACAATAAGCTTGAATACAATAAGAAAAAAAGTTTTTTTTAAGATTATTTGCAAAAAAACAATTTTTGAACTTTAAAAGGTTGTTTTTTTTTTAATTGAAATTTTTTTTTTTAATTTTTGCTATCACCACCATGAATTCGCTGTAAAAACAAAAAATTAAAAAAAAATGATGACCCATTAATTTATCTTTTTTTTATGGCCAACATCGCTGCTATTTATCCTAGGATCTGATGGACTGGACCCCCACTTTAATAAATTATGACAACCCAAATTAAAAACCTTTCATAACGATTCATATATGTAGATAGACAAAACCCTTTTTCTGCCACATTTTTTTTTCCTTATTTTTAGTCCGTCCCATCTTTAAAAATGCAAATCACATTAACACCCCTAAAATAATAAATATAATATTATTCTAAGCTGCTAAAAAAACAGAAAATCGCCTCAAACGTCACCGCGCAGGTCCTATAATTGCTGCTTTTAAATTATTGATATAATCTATGGCTTCTTTTTCCCCCAAAAATTTATTAATTACGGAATTTAAAAATTGTCAAAAAACAAAGGGGTTTATTTAAAATTTTGGTCTTTTCATAAATTATGGGAAAAATGGTAAACAATGAGGGAAAGTATTAAAAAAAAATAAATATTATACAATAACAATAACAAAAATAAAATTAAAAAATAGGTACTTCTAATACCTTTCCTCATTTGTCGATATAATTGGAATATATTTCCAAAATTTTGTTTAGTTTCGTTCGTTAGTTTTGGTGCCATTCTTTAAAAGAAAATCGCTTGTAAACAGCGATATGAATCCTCTTAATTCCCAAATTTTAAAATATTGGGAAGAACACAAAATTTTACGTAACAGACAGTACCAATTTCGTCGCAGAAGATTCACTGCAGATTGTTTTTTAATTGTCCTACACAACTGGACAAATCCCTTAAGTTCCTTGGTGAATTCAGATCGCTCTTCTTGGCATATCAAGGGTTTGGACCGGGTTCGACATGATGTGCCCCTTATCGAACTTCCTTCCTATACGGACTTTTTTAAAAACATTGTTCCTAACTCTCAAGTTTCTTAATACATCAATGCGACGTAAACCAGTTACTCTAGTTGGCCACTGTTCGAGATTTCACCACGCTAATGCTGGGGTGTCCTAGAGCTCAGTATTAGAACCAAATTTATTCTTCACATCAATGACCTCCTCTTTTCCATAATTAATCCCATTAGTAGTTTTGCTGGCGTTAGTTCTGCCAAACAAACAAATATACAAAACACATTATATGTATTCATATCCACATCAGCTTCAGAAAATCTCGGATTTCTCTTTCAAAACAGAAAGTATTTCTCCCCTTCTACTCTGTATACCCTGTATATATCCCAGATCGGACCCTTCTCGGAATGTTGTTCAATTTCTGGGCAATCGCGTCTCCCACAACTCTTAGCATCTACTGTTACAGAAAAGCTTTCTTCTCTTACTCACCGACTTAAGAAGCTCCGAAGAGATATTTCTTTCTCCAACTAAACTTTAGATTTTTAAGTTCCGTTTTATTTAAACTATTTCTTACTTCACTTTTTGTTAGACCTCCACGGTGCATTAGTACTTAGGCATCTAGCCTTCATAATCTGTTACTAGATAGGTAGTATGGTATTCGTTTTAAGATACCCTGTATAATATAACTTGCTCTTGCAACGATTATACAGTGTGTCTACTTAAGTTGAAACCATATGGAAAACTTTTTTATTATTAGGATTACGAAAAAAAAGTTATTCTTAATAAAAAGTTCTGCATGGCTCAAAACTTAAAATGCAACCATTAGATATCAATTTTATTAAGCCGTATCAAAGATAATACTACTACGGATAAGATGAACCATTCAATGCTATATTTTTGATACCCCTAATGGACTTTGGCTAACGCGAGCCGATGTCCATCGAGAGATTTTCGCGCTATCCTTGAACGAAAGTTAAACAGTGTTGCCGGCAGGCCTTTACTATTGGCGTGATGAAACGCAACTAGAAAATACACAATTCGTTTAGCCGCCCGCTTTCGCTACTTCGTGTTCCGAATAATGTACAAGCGACAGACATTGACAATGTCGCACATGGTTTCGTACCTCGATTCGCTGGGGCAGGGGTTACCGACTTAATTTTATTCGCATTTACGGAAGCATTGATATTTCCGAATTGATTCAAAACGCCCCATTTAAATGAACCATCTATTCGTAGTAGTATTATCTTTGGCCGTATAAGAGGTTTGTCAAAAAATATAAACTTTGCTTAAGAGTAAAGTACCTTTATTTTTTACAATACAGAAGAATGTTATTAAGTAAAGTTATTTTAAATTAAAAGTTATATTCAAATATGCAATTACAGCTATTTAGCATGAAAATTTAGGATTGGTAATTTTTACTAATAATTTATTTATTTTTTTAAATTTTTTCTTCACGATTTAGTAAATTTGCCATTTTTGCTGTAATTTTACAAATACGAACTCACTCTGACACACAATGTCAACTATTTCATGTCAGTGCATCCTAGATTACGTTAAATTGTAGCAAGCCAGAACAATTAATACGGAATTATTAGTAAATAATCACCAATCCTAAATATCTGCCAAAATATGCGAATAAAAGATTTTTTTTCACACAAAAAATGAAGATCAATTCGAAATCTACAAAAATGGTCCTTACCATTTTTTTCGCAACACCAATATTTTTCGAAAAAACGGCCGTCGAACAATCCATAACATTCCACACTGGACAGATTTTCTAGAACCCCGGAAACGGCTAAAAAATGCAGATGGGCAAAACAATTTTTTATCAAAACGCAAGAAAGATGGTAAAGAAAATTTTCTGGGATCATTGAACACCTGATAAGTTTCATTATAAAAAAGAAATTTTAATAACAAACCAATATTGTGAAAAAAAACATTATTGCCCGAGTAATGGAACAATTCGTCCGCCCGCTTATAAGTGAATCCATGAAGAAGCGGCAGCTGAAATGAGGGGACTTTTGGGTTCCGTTATCTCGAAAACTATCAATTTGTCGAAAAAAAATATAAGAACCATTTTTGTAGATTACAGGGCGATCTTCATTTTTTGTCTAAACAAAAATTCTCCAATTTGCATATTTTGGCAGATATTAGCAGGAACCCATTTTTCGGGCCTTGGGGGGCCATTTTCAGCTCTTTCCCACCTGTTAATGTTGATAAACTTTTTTTCGCTCGAAACCATCCTAGAAGACCTAAGAATTGCGCCGCAAGGAAAAACTGTACAGATTTATTTACAGCTTTGTCCCTTCATTTACTGGACTACAAATGAACAAAACAAACGATTTAGCACCGGTGGTGAGGTCACAGCCGCTCTCCGCTTCCCTTAAATTTTCCAACGTACGTTAAATGGAAATGAGCCATCCTTTAGAATAATCGTTGATGACATTGTTCGTATTTTTTAGCATGTCAAGCAAGAAACAGAGGAATAGCCTCCCTGGCTGCCCTCTCCGAAACTCACCAGATGCTTCAAAAAACCTGCAGAGACTTTGCGGAGGGTGAATTAAAGCCCATCGCTGCTAAACTCGATAGAGAGCATTTATATCCCAAAGAACAGATTAAAAAGATGGGCGAGTTGGGATTGATGGCCATTGCTGTACCTGAAGAATACGGTGGTACCGGTCTGGATTATTTGGCGTATGCCATTGCTATGGAGGAAATATCTAGAGGGTAAGTTATAACTTCTAAAATCCACATAGAATTTAATACAAGGACACACTGACCTTGTTCTTTTTAAGCAGTTTTAATCGTGGCGATCAAAAGCGTCGACTAAAGCCGCGTTTACACCAAAGTCTTCCACAAGTTGCGGCAATTTGTTGCTTTTCCTACAAAATACAGCAACTTTTTCTGTCTTCCACTTGTGGAGAGACAAATCTTTCACTAAATTTTGGATTCCCGCGGAGTGTTCGTAAAGATCAAAGAAAGTTGAAACTAAAAGTGGAAGATTTGTTGCTGCACGCTTTGCGCAAGCAACTTGTAGAAAACTAGCGAACTGAAGAACTACTGCCTAAACCTTTCGCGGCAACAAGTTTTCCACTTGTTTCTCTACATTTGAAAAAGCAACTTTTAGTTTTCTACAAAAAATCTTTCACTTGTGGCTCTAATGTCTTAATCGGCTATTAAGAAGGTTAAAAAGAACAATAGTCTGTATGACCCTCTATATTTGTATATAAAACTGACAAATGAGCAATCTTAGTTGGATTTTTCTGGCAATCTGCATTTTTTTGTGTTTCAGTTGTGCCGCTACAGGATGTATCATGTCAGTCAATAATTCCTTATATCTCGGTCCGATCCTAAGTGGGGCACTAAGGAACAGAAAGAAAAATTTATTACACCGTTTACTAATGGCGATAAGGTAAAAATATATACAGGGTGTCAGAAAATGCGTATACAAGCGCACCAAATTTCCTGGCAGGAAATATGATGATTTAACTCAACTTATCTATATAGAATATTTTTGATAACATTTCTTTGGGGAAATGCTACAGATTTACTTAAAAATAACAGGGAAATTTTTTAAAATTTTTTAAAAAACAGTTTTTCCATAAGATATAACACACGCAGGCGCGTAAGTAATTTCAAGATTTTATTTTCACCAGAAAAAAATTTGTAATCTTACCTTATAATTACCCCAATTATTCTTGGTCGAAATTATGATGATTTAACTCAACTTATCTATACAGAATATTTTTATAACATTTCTGCGCCAAAAAATGCTAAAATCAGAAAAACCATTTTTAAGTAATTTAGGGACTAGTGTTTTTCCCGGAAAAAAATTGTTTGGCCCCTTTACCTTAAATTAACCCCAACCTTTTAGCAATAATATAAAGGGAAACCTTGCCGAAAAAGGTGGGGGAAAAAAAAGGGAAACCTTCTTCTCAACGTTAATTTGACAGAAATATAACCCCTCTCAAAATCAGCACGTTTGAGCAAAGAAAATTTTACTGTATTTTTTTTTTCTCCACGATATATTTTTGGAAAAAGCCGTTTGACAAATAAAAATTATTATAATTTTTAATGTAAATATCTCAAGAATTTGTTAATGTTGAGGTCAACGTAGAAAAATTAAGGATTTATAATGGTTTTAAGACCCGCACCAACCCTTTTTTTAATTTAGCTACCTGCCTAGGTCAAAACTTTAAATGATTTTTCCAAACATGTTTTTTTAAAAAAATTTTACACATTTCTACAAAAAAATATCAAAAGGCGAATTTTTTTTTAATTATATCAATCTTACAATACCAAACAGGTCGATGTTATTGTCAAAAAATCGTCATTTTAACTTCAAAATGATGCAAAAAATGTAAAAATTAATAAAATAAAAAAAACTCGGCGGGTCAATTGTGAGAGAAACTAATTATCCCAAATTTAAAACAATTTTATTTTTGTTTCAAAAAATTCCGGTAAAATCCCGGGCACCCAAAAAATCGAGGTACCAGCGGGTTAATAAATCCGTTATTTCTTTATATTTTTGATCCAAAATTTTTTAAAATATCTTTTAAATGTTGTATTATAATATACTAATTTTAAAAGTAAATATATAATGACTATATGATATAAAAAAAATTCTTGAAAATAGGCCTTTTTTGAACCGAACAAATCTTTCCCTTTATTGGGAACCCCGATGCTAAATGGGTATTTACCGACCGTGATGGGACACAGTTTAGGGGGTTAGGCCCGGCCCCCCCCCCATTCTATCCATCTTACTTGTAAAAAAAAAAATTACATGCACCGCCCCCTTTTAAAAACGATGGTGTTACAGTTAATACAAAATTTGGGCCCCCCCCTGCAACTTTGGAGCAAGGGCCCCCAAAAAAGCAAAATATAAAATAATTAAAAAAATTAAGTAACGGAAAAAAACTCTGAATTTTGAATATAAAAAACATGTTTTAAAATACAAAATTTCACGAAAAGCAAATAGAAAATAAAAACAATTTAATTTTCAAAAAAAACACTAACTTTAATGTAAACTAGAGATCTAACAAAAAAAATAAATTAAAACATTAAAAAAATTTTTTCCACTTTTAAAATCAAATTAATTAATTGCTTCAAATTTAAAGTTTTTTTAAACTCTTTTTACTGTTAATTAATGTTACAGTTTTATTATATTTAAGTAAAATTATATAGTTTCCTTATAGAGATTAAATTTTAAAAAATTTCTAAACTAATTAATTTTTTTCAAGCTTAAGACAAAGATTTTTAACGAAGGGGCCCAAAATTTTTCGCCTGGGATTTTTGCAGGCGGCAATGACGACCGGGGCTCTACCCGGGGCCCCCCGCATTCATGCCCCCCCCTGGGATCCAGCGGGGTGTAGCTACTCCCTTTGTAGTCCCCCCGGCGGGTGGGGACTGCCCGGCCGCCCCGCTTTTTCGGCGTGCCAAAAACTAGTTTAGTCTATTTTTTCTTTGTGTTGCGCAATTATTATAATACAGAAAGAATTCTTTTTAAAAAGTATAAAACGAACAAATCAGGTATTTTTTTTTTTTAAAAGAAAAAAATCCAAAAAAAATTCAAAAGACAATGGGGAAAATGGTTGTGATGGTTAATCTGCTGTCGGGTCCCATTAATTGCTCGGCTTCTGGGTTTAATCGAATAATTTTATATTTTCCCAATTTAATTTTGACTGTTCTTTTCCCATTTAAAGATCCAGTACATTTGCCGAAGTTTCTAATGTTACTGGTTTCCCCGGGGTAGGGTTTTCCAAGAGCATCATTTTAAAACCAATTTCCCGGTGATTGAGAATGCAAAATCGGGGTGTTTGGAGTTAAAAGACAATGCGATTTTGCGCCTTCCCCCCCACACGGGAAACCCCTCAGCATCTAGAAATGGATTAAAATTGAGTATCTTATAGCCTTGGCAACTTGCTTTTTTATAGTCCCCGGAGCGTAGTGGTCAGGCCC
>JAHBCN010019763.1:0-15788 GCA_019359885.1 Listronotus oregonensis
AAATGGCAAAATTAGGTATATTTTACGAATAAACCTAAAGATCTGTTCAAAAAATATTTTACTTTTTTTTCAACTACAGTTATAAAACTGTCTTGTTTCGATATCTTTTTTTTAAATTTTAAAAACCCTAGTTTATGTTGGTCCAAATTTAAATTTTTAAGTTAATGTATATATTTTTAGATTTTTTTTTTTCATCTGGCCAATTGAAATTTTTTTTTTTCCCAATATACATCGGCCCATTAGCTCAGTTGGTTAGAGCGTCGTGCTAATAACGCGAAGGTCGCGGGTTCGACCCCCTCAGGGAAATTTTTTTTAATTTCTTATAAAAAAAAATTATCAACAAAAATAATAATATTTTTTTTGTGGGTCTTTCTTTTAAAAATCTCCCTACCTTGGGTTTGAGATGCCGTGTGAGGACTCCATGATCCTTTGTAGGAAGTATCTGAAACAAAAGTTTTGCTAAAAATTGACTTGTATACGTACTAAAATATTAATATAAAAATATAACTTATTTTATGTCTTTAAGCATATATAGGGTCAGATATCAAGATTAGGACTCCAAGACCAAGACCAGTTTGCGCAACACCAATTATATCTTTATATTTAATAACTTATTTTTAAAAATAAAACAATTTACTATCATTATTATTATCATAAACCTTAAAAATAATAGACTTACAGGTAATATATTTAATTTCCTCTGAGGAGGTTAACTCTCCAGAATCAACTGAAAAATGTCGCGATCGACAAATCTCACAAATGTCTCAACGATCACCCGTTTTGTTTTACAATCTTAAGTGTTATGAGTTGGCCCCGCCGATTCTGCGCAATAACAAAATTCCACGAAATAATTTAATGTGTTGCCTACTTACACACTGATAAATCAGTGTGAAGTTAGCCAACACATTATAATTTTATGAGAGCCGGAGTACCGTTTTTTGGATTGATCAAAACCTTCTTATTTTAGTGATTAGTGTTTATTAAATTGTGACTATAATTTTGTGTTTATTGTTTGTTGCTTATAATATCGTAACAAAATGACTAGAGGTTGTATGGTTTTGTCTTGCAAATCCAAGGGTAACATACCCGTTTTTTTAACTTTAGGTAAGTATTTTTTATGTTTAAATTAGGTGCTTCTTATAAGACGTAACCTTAGGTAACCGAATAAATAATAATATATCAATTATGAATAATAGAAAATGAAAATTTCATAGAAAATATTAGTGAGAACAGTAAGGCAATCTTAACTATCTTTTAGATGATTTCCACAATGTTTGTGTATTTCTGTGGATTATTAAAAAGAACTAAGGTTTACATTTAGGTACTTTTATTTCATTTAATAATTTAGTACACTCTTTTAAAGGATCAAAATTATTGATTACTGGGCAGACCAGGCAAATTTTAATATATACAGGTCCCTCTAATTGAATGAAAGGAAGTACAATTTTGGTACGGTTTTTTGGGGCGCTGATTACAAATCTAAAAAAAAATTCGGTAATGTTTCGTTTTCGAGATATTCATCATCAAAATTGAAAATCAAACTAACTTTATTTACACTATTTCTCCTTCTTTTTGCAAAAAATTCTTGATTTTTACACTAAATTGGCACACAATATTTCACAAACACCTTTTAAAAACTTTTTATGTTTATTTTACCCCTTTTTTTACACTTTTTTTTTTTAAGCAAATATGGCTACTGCCTTTGAACTTAAAAGTTAGCAATTTAATGGAAAAAAGATGTAAAATAAATAAAAATACAAGGTTTTAAAAGGTTTTTTAAAAATATCGTGTCCCTTTAGTGAAAAATCAAGAATTTTTCAAAGAAGGAGAATATGGTGAAAATAAGGTTACTTTAATTTTCAACTTTGATGATGAAGATCTCAAACAAACGTTGCCAAGGATATTTTTCAGATTTGTAATCAGCGCCTAAACCCCTGTATACCAAATTTGATCAAAATCGGAGAGGAGGCAACTTTCGAGACAATACCATTTGTTTAAAAATAAATTAGATTTTTGGTTTCTTAATCTTGCATTATCAACTTTTTAAGCTCGATATAATATACACATAATATTTAACGGATACTGGTACAATGGATACTCAGGTACCAAAGGTTACTAAACATTTTTTACCACTGTTATTCTGTCTCATGAATGTTTGTTATTAGTGAAAAGTATATGCCTAAAAAGCAGTTATAAAAATTTTCACTTTTTAATGTACAACCAGAATCTTAGGATTAGATTAAACTCATTTACACTATCTTGCCCTTCTTTTATAACAAAATTGGTGATAAGTACATAATACTATCATACAATGTTTGAAATTTATTTTAAAAAATCGTGTTTTTATTTATTTACAAAGATTTTTGGTAAAAATACAAAACTTCCAAAAATATCGACCATTTAAATAGAAGGCAGTAAAGTGGCGCCATCTATTCTTTCCATATTATATCAGATGATATAAAATCTAATATTACACAATAATTTTAAATATTCTATAGTAGTATCCTTTAATAACCAAAAATTTTGTGCAAAAAAATAAAAAAAAAAAACATTGAATGTTGGAATTTGACATTTGATGATGTCAATTTTATAGATAGTAACAAAGAATTATGGAAATCCGGCCCTGACCTACTATTCATTGCCTAAATTCTCCTATTCCCGCTGCCCTGCACGCCTCGACAATTTTGTTCTACAGTATTGGGCTTCCATACACCTTTAAACTTCCTGTTTGACCGAAGAAATGAATCCCTAAAATCTCCAGGGATCCATCATGAAAAATCTATTGCGGTTAAAGTAGTCATTAGAACTAAAAAGGTGGATGTCTAAAAAGGTCCAGAAGAGAATATTTTAGACAGGAACCTTCTAACAGTAATTTGTAAACATCACTTACAGATGACATAATCTAACCAGTAAAGTTGTAATATTACCCGAGCGTGCAAAAAATATGTTAAGGTTGTAGTAGAGAGAAACAATGTGCCCAGCTCAATTTAAAAATTATTTAGTCTACATATTGGTAAAATTTTATTTATCGGACATGACGCCGATTTTGATGATTTCTTTCATGCAAGGAATTTTTTGGAGCGTTAATCACGAATCTAAAATTAGTTTTTTTTCGGTAACCCCTGGTTTTTTAGTTATGAGGCCTCCAATGTGAGTAATCTCAAAATTATTTTTCTTGAAACTGATTACCATAGAATGGAAACATTCACCGACTGGGTACCAGTGCCGTATCTAGGTATGGCCGCGCCCTTGGCGGGGCTTAACATTTGCGCCCCCTACACACACCGGGGGATTTGGGGATTATGGAATACCCTTTAACGAAAACCGGGAGACCGGAGGTTTGCCCCAGAAAATTTTACAAAACTAAAGTGCAAAGTTGTAGATCTAAAGTTTTTTGATTTCGTTTCTTTAAAATACCAATTTTGTAGTGGAATTAGTGTCATTTTTTTTATATGGAAATGTTGGCCTACTATTTGAAATAGACACGATTTACATAAAACAACTGTTTGTATCTGGCTTAAAGAAGTGGAATATAAATTAACTATACATCCTTATTTGCGGATGATTAAACTTAGAATAAATTTTCTTAACAATAAAATAATAGTTACAAAAATACTGTGCTTAGCAGGCCTACTAAAACGTAACATTAATACTTTAATAAATTAAATAATATGCAACAAAATATTTAATTAAAAACTTGTATTACATGTATTTACAAAAACTTTGCTATGAAACATGTAGAAAAAATTTTAAAATATACAGGGTGTTTCAAATTCGACTGTCACCATTGGGATCTCCCAAACGGTAAGAGATACGAGGAAGTTTAAATTGGGGCAAAGTTGCGTATCAATAAAAAAATCCAGGGCCGTATTTAAAAAAAAGTAATAATGTTGTGGATGGTCGTAACGAAACGTAAAAGTTCTGACTTCACCGCAAGCACAAAAGTTTCGATAAGAATATATTTTTAGATTTTTCTACCTTTTAAAATAAGCTCGTAAAAAAATAAAAGGAAAATCGGACATTTAGTTATGTCGCCAAATTTCCAAAATTAAAAGAGATAACTTCAATTTTTTAACAGTGTAATGGTGAGGTCGAATTTAAAACATATATAGTAGCTAAACAAAATGATGCATTGATTTTTACAGAAACTACCAGAAAATACTTTCTAAGTTTGGAACTAGAGCTGCCCCCAATTTATAAATTACCAATTTATCTGCAGCTTAAATATTAAAAAATTTAAGGAGTTATATTCTCGCTATAGGTATCTGGATAAATTAATTCATACATTTTCTCAGTCTTAATATATTGAAAATAATTAAATTAAGTGTCTAATTTAAAAAATTTGCTATAAAATTGTTCTGTTGTAATTTATTTATTTAATTAATTTTGTCAATAAAAAATATTAATATTAAAACGATACTGAAAACTAAGGGAAAAAAAAAAATTCATGGTCGATTTTGCGCCCCCGGTAGCTGCGCCCTTGACGGGCGCCCATCTCGCCACCGCCTAGATACGGCCCTGTTGGGTACTGATACCGGGTGGTGCGTCGCCGAGACGGAACATAGGAAATCCCATGTTAATTTTAAGATGGTCAATTATTGGCCCCCTGTACATTTTACAAAAAAAAATGTAAGATACCTTTTGAAGAGACCAGTCTAACAAACCCTCGTGCCAAGTTTCAAAAAATTTTAATAAGCCAATCTTGAATTATTCAATTAAATGTAATTGCAAAATTACCAAATTTTCAGTTCAGATAAAAACAAACAGGCATCAGTAAAATGAATATTGTCCCTGACATAAGGAAAGTGTCAATAAATCAGTGACAATCGGTATTTGAAAAAAATATGAGTTATTCAATCGACGAAAAAGTATCCATAATTAAGTGGCATTATGCGGAAAACAGTTTTACAGCAGTATCTGAGATGTTTTCAGTTTATTTCCCCACCATGCCCATTCCGTCCATTTTAACTATTAAACGTATTGTCAGTAAGTTCGAGTCCAAGGCACCGTAATAAATAATTGTTGCTCTTGCAGCAAGACCAAGACCGAGACCAAGACCAAGACCGCCTTCTCGCTTGCAAGACCAAGACCAAGACCGGGGTATGCAAGACCAAGACCAAGACCAAGACCGAGGAGTGCAAGACTACGCAAGACCAAGACCGACCTGCAAGACTCTTGCACTTTTGTCACTTTTTTTTTTAATTATAATATTCAATTTTCATATTCAATATACAGAGGTATTTCATACAGACATGACAAAAAATGTGTCGATAACTGCCTAAAAAGGCGATTATTTTATGAGTAACAGGTTTTTACTAAAATAATAATTAAATCGATCACTTCGTTCTTTTATAAAATTCTCTAATAACGATAACTAGTAAATGTTTTAAAAATAATAAGATTGTGACTCAATGCCGACAAAGATCGATTTCTCCAAAACCGTTTACGACAGATAATAACTAGGAGTACAAAAGTTATAGAAGCTAAAAATTACTTACCCATTCCTAAAGTTTTTTTTTTTAATTTGCTATTTAGTGATGCCACTTACAGGGTGGATCAAAAATTTACAAAACCCTGAAATACATTATTTTTGTGCCACACTGTAAGAAGTGGCATCATTAGTTTGCTCCCTTTAAAAATAAGATATAAATGTAAAGTGATGGTTTAATAAAAAACATATTTGTCTCGTCATATAGGAATACTTTTTATAAAATGGATTTTAATTTTCACTTCCCTTTAAACAAAAAAGTCAAAACAATGCCGAAGTATAATGATGATGTCATTTTTGTCAAAATTGAAAATGATATTTAAAAAACCATCTACGTCGACATTGTACCTATATGACAGTTCAAGAATTCTCAGCATAAAATACAGGAAAGCGATTTTTTAATGAATTTTTTGCCATATTTTTAATTTTAGGTTAAAAGCTAAAACTAAGCAAGTTTTTCGAGTGGTAGATAGAAAATAATTTTACATTTCACGCCCTTTTTCTATAATTTTTGTTAATTCAGTTTTTCATCATTATGAACGGTTTCGGAGATATCGAGCTTGTCGCACTCTCGAGCCACCTTGTATATGCAGAATGTTTATAAAGTATTTATACAAACTTTGTTCGGCAAATGTTTGAATAATTTGAAAATAAAAGTTTATTTGAACTAAAAAGCTTCCTGAATAATTTTTTTAAAATTAGAAATCAATGTTTACAAATCAGAATCATTTTCATGGAAATTTACATCTGGTTGAAATTAAAAGTTTTTTTTCTGCTCCACAGTATACAGTTTTGTATTTGCTTTAATTTTATATGCTTCTTTAAATAAAATTTAAATAATTCTTATTACTAAAATGTTTCTATAAGCCAGTAAATGTATAAAAGCAAATTGTGTCTCAATATTACTAAAATGAAGCGCTATAAATAAATAAACCCCACATTTAAAATATGCTTTTTAATCAAATAATTTAAATGTACATGTAAGGTTAAAATTGGTATATTTTAAAATTTTAAAGCAGAAAATATAGTCTTCATTTTTATTTATTTGTAAGAATTAAAGAAAATACATTTTGCTAAGTTTAAATTATTACTACCAAAAAAAGCAAGACCAGCAAGACTCTTGCAGCAAGACCAAGACCAAGACCGAGTGGTGCAAGACCAAGACCAAGACCTTCTTTTGGCTTACAAGACCAAGACCAAGACCAGACTTGCAAGACCAAGACCAAGACCAAGACTAGCCCGGTCTTGGTCTTGGTCTTGCTTTGCTCATCACTAAAGACGGAGGAATTTTGAAAGCGGCCATTTTGAGGTTAGTCCACTTGGAGGCCTCATATTAAAAAACGAATTTTAGATTCGTGATCAGCGCCTTAAGAATTACATACGGGGGATGCAAGAAATCACCTAAATCGGCGTCATGTCGAATAAGTAAAAAGTAATACCAAATTAAGACATAAAATTTAAAAAAATATATATTTACCAAATAACATAGAAAACTGTCCAAACGTAGAACTTCTACTTAGATAGTCAGCTGACGGTTTTATATCCAACATAGTGGAAAATTTAAAATGACACTTTTAGACACTCATAGCTTTTAATGAATTTTCAGTCAGTCGTCGAACAAAAAAAATCTCTTTCGAAATAAAACACTTTCTTAAAAAAATATAGTCAACTTTCGTAAGCGAATGTTGCGCGACCTCGAGCTCTCACGTGACTTCCTGTCAAAACAGCTGTCAAATATCAACGCGCGACAAGACTGTCAACCGAAAACAACGTTTATGATCGACTGTGACTTTTTCACTTCTCGTCGAGGGGGTTCGGTACACGAGGGGCGGGGTCAGGGGTTGAATTGCAGCCAATCAGACAAGGAGCAGGACGTGGAGCGGTGGCGTCGTAAACGAAGGCCGGCCCTTATTTTCACCCTTATCATGGTGCGAGGGGCGAGGGGAACG
This sequence comes from Listronotus oregonensis, assembly GCA_019359885.1. Taxonomy (NCBI): domain Eukaryota; kingdom Metazoa; phylum Arthropoda; class Insecta; order Coleoptera; family Curculionidae; genus Listronotus; species Listronotus oregonensis. Next base: position 7,438 of record JAHBCN010019763.1, read on the forward strand.
GGGACGGAGAAATGTGTGCTTGCACGTTGGTTTTGTGTCTGTTTTTCTTTAAGGTGTTTACAAGTCGGTAAATTATACACATTAGAATTGCTAAAGTGTTGGGTATTCTTTTCTGTGGTTGTATATAATATTTTTAAAAGATAATGTAATGAAATTTATAGTTTTCTTAAGTATAAATAAATATACAGAGTATTTACTTAAAACTTGCAACGCAAATTTTGTAAATGTAGGTTGATAGATATTATTAATAGACTATTCATTATGACTTTAAACAAGGAACGAAAGAATAAGTTCGTAAGAGCATTTTTATAATTGATCATGGTTTTTGGTCGCCTAAATATAAAAAAATTACCAAGTTCTATTAAATTTGGGCTTACGTTATTGCTAGGGAGTAAATTTTTCATCATTTTAAAAACAGAAATTCATCTCGAAATTTTTGTACTTTTAGAAAAATATGTAAAGAGTTTTTCGTTTTCGAGAAAAAACATAGAAGCCACTTAAACTTATTCTTAAAAGAATCCATGGAAAACATAAAATAAAAACAAAAATAAAAAAAATTAACAATTTCGACCTTAAAGTAAATAAGTAAAATGTCTGATAAAATACATTACTACAATCAGTTTGTCATTGATTGTCTGACACGTTCAAAATACCTGGAGTATTCCTTGTAACATTGCAATTGCCAATATCCGATTTCTCAAGTCATTCACATTTAGTATAACAGTTTTATAATTAAAAGCTTTCAGATGTCCCCATAAATAGAAATCTAGGGGATTTATATCAGGACTGCGAGCTGGCCAATTTTGAGGTCCTGCCGTTCAATCCAGGGACTTTTTTTTTTAAAAAGGGAACATCAAAAAATTGAGTGAGTTATGATTAAAAAAAAGGTTAAACCAAAATGCAGGGCAAATATTTAAAAAAACCCTAATTAACCCCAATTAAAATTAGTCTTAGCCCTTTTTCAATTCTTTTTATTTATGTATTAAATACAATCTTAAATTAAAAAATGCAACTTAATGAAAACCGAATTTCAAATTTTAATAAAAAATAACCGTTTCTAGAGTTGCCGCGAGACGAGACGAGATAAAACTTGTTCGTCTCGTCTCATTCGAGATAATATTTTCAGAGAGACGAGACAAGGATCGAACGAGACGAGACAAACATTTCTCGTCTGTTTTTTTCCGTTTGTCTCAGTTTTTTGGGTTTTTTTCAATTAAATTAATTTCAATATATAGTGCATTAGTAATGATTAGGATAATTTCAATAAAAAAATTTGTTCAAAGTTTGAAAAATGCTTGGACCCGTCGTTTTTTTTTTTTAGGAACATGTTACACATTTTTAAACTAATTTTTGTCTGCACCGTACAAGGTGGTGATAAAAACATATTTTTAAATGGAACACACATCATTACATTATTAATTTCAATTTTAATTCTAAATTTCTCATTTTTTTACCGATTTTAACTTTTTTATAATAATAAAGTATACCCAAACTATCCTAAATGGCAATATTCTTATACCTATAACTTTCTGGGTATAGAATATGAAGTAGGTATAAATTTCTAAAATAAATAAATACAACCAAAACTGTAAAAATATAAGTAGTTATAGGTATTCTATTTTAATCTTTAAAAAATACTTTTGTAGCACCTTAATACTTTATGGACTGCCCTTCTAATTCAAAATATCGTTAAAATTTAAATACTATTTAACCATATCCTAATACACATAAGCACATTATCACAAATCCTATATTTAAGGCACTAAATTACTTACTCCTCCTATCGTTGACTCACCTTACAATATGTACTACAAACTAATTAAAATCCAACTGGTTGTTTTTAAGAAGAAAGTTTAAATTAAAACTTTTTAAAAATAATAGCCATATCCTCACTAATAGAAAAACAGCATAAACAACCCTCTGAATATGCCCTTGAAAAACAAAAATAAACCGAAAAACAAAATACTAAAAAAAAAAGGGCTGTCCCATTTTGATGTATCTCTTTTTTGGAACACCCTGTATAAATGCATATTTTTAATAACACCCTGTAAAATCAAAGTTGACGTATTGGTTTTCTTAAAATTATGTAGTTTTTCAAAAAATTTGTGATTTCAGACTTTACATTTTGGTTTGCAATTTGCTTTTTATAATGTCCCTTTCCCCGCACGTGTCTTTAATAATAGAACATATAAAAGCAAAAGCGACCGACAATAAAATTAAATCTTGCTATTTTTTATGTTTTTTTTCTTTTTAAAAAAGAGCAAAATTTTTCCATTTTAAATCCAACTATAAAAATTTATCTGGTTAATTTTAAAGACCAAGCGGTATTTGGTAATATTTCACAAAATCAAAAACGTAGATAGTTTATTAACTAAAATTAAAATTTAATTTAACAAATTTACGTTTTTAACGACGTGGAATTTCCACTGTAATTTTTCCATAATATTATTTCTTTTATGGGAAAATATGTACAATAAATTTCAAAATTATTAAAAATAAAAAAACCCAGGGTGATATCACTTTAAAGCAATTAATTTTAGCTTCTTTTTTTAACACCCCGTATTTCTGAAACAATTTTTTTCTTGACCTATTTTTAAAACTTATTTTTGCAAGATCCAACTGCTGTCGAAGTTTGTAACTAACTTAAGAACTGGAAATATTTTGTTAAATATTTATTACAGTTAGTTCACTGAAGTTTTAAGTCTTTAAAAATTTTTTCGAGATGTCTCGTCTCGTCTCGTCTCGAGCTTGTCTCGAAGGTTTTATTTCGTCCGCCCGTCTCAAAATTTCCCGAGACAAAATTCGAGACGAGAAAAAAAATCTTCGAGACGAGACGAAAGAGACGTCTCATTTCTCGTGGCAACTCTAAAAATAATCGAAAATCGATTCCTTTTTTGGGAAAGGGTTTGATTCCTAGATTTTAAATTGTAAATCAGTTTATAAATGCCAGGAAACTACTTATTGAAATGGTTATTTTGTTTAAAATAAATATGGCATAAAAAAATAAGTATTCTTACACTCTATATCAATTACACCAAAATAAAGAATCATCCTATTACGACCTAACCAAACAAGTTCCCAATGACTCGTCACGAATGGTAACTCAATCCGTCGACCACCCAACAACAACGATCTCATAAACATCATCCCAAACAGTCAATTAACCGAATCCTGTACGGTCCCACCTCAGAAATCAAAACAAGCGAGCATCGTTCCCACAGGACCAAAACAAAAAGTGTGCCGTGAACGCTCAGCGTATGTCGATTGTCATCCTCGCTAAATAAAGCCTATTGTCGCGGATAAAAGAAGTGAGCATCGGACGTGTGACTGGCGGAACGGTCGAGGCGGAGAGGGATGATTGGGCTATTATCAGTCGTGTCGGGGTGCTTGACTTTTTTACTATCGGCGGTGTTAATGGTATAATGAGGGGGCGGGTTTGTTGGTGGGGGAAAAAATAAAAAATTTCGAATAATTTCCTCATTATGAATTTTTTTATAAAACACGTTAAAAAACAAAATTCAACGGAAATTTTCGGTTCCTAGACCCGTGGGATTTTCCCTTTTTAAGACACAGACCAATCGAACCTGTTTGTTTGTTTTTGTCAATTAGAAACGTCAAAAATTGTCAAATGGTCGATTTGGTCATGTACCGGGTGTTTCACTAAAAAGGTAGTCGGGTATATCTCCCGAAACTCTTTTGGTATAATTATCGGGAAAAAATTTTAGATATAAGTGCCAAAAAAAATTGCTGGAAATTATTTTAATCCTGGGGGTTTGGGCCCCTAGGGGGCGTAAGGGTAACTCAAAACAAAAATTACATTTCTCAAAAAAATATCCCAAAAAAAAATGTATCAATAAGTGGTACTGTTTTATTCTTTAAATTTCTAAAAAAAAGAAGCTTCAGGTGTAATTTTTGTCAGTTCTAAATTAAAATGGTGGGAAGGTTAAAGTTTAATTGAAAATTGCTAATAACTCGGTTTGCTTTACCAATTTAGTAGACTTGGTCTCCTTTAGAAGTGCATTTTAAGCATTATTTTAGTGTATAAACTATTGCTACACTCATTTACAAACGCCGCTAGAGGGGGTCAAGGTAAAAACTAACTTATTTTACGAAATTTTTTGAAAAATTTTTAAAAACACTGATATATCCCTTTTAAAATATTTAGATTAAGAAAAAAATCCCAACGAAATGCAAAAGCAAAATTTTAAAATCTCTTTTCAAACCCAATATATTAAACACAAATATAAATACGACATAGAGACGCAACGCATTTTGACACAATGTTTTTTTACCTAAACGATTTCTTTAGGTAAAAATTAAATTTATAAATTTTTATCAAAGACATACTGCATGGTTTACTAATTTTTAAACCCCTTTAACGATATTAGACAACATTAGATAATTGCCAACCTAAAACCGTAATAATCCATTGAGCGTGGCTCTTATCAAGTTAGCTTTGAAAACGAAAGCATGCTGAAATGTCAAAATCCCAAAAATTTTTATTTCAAAATATGATTTTTAGTGTTGTGCTATTGTGTAAAAAAAAATTATTTTTTGTGTTGTTCTATTGTGTTCTTTAAAAATGCCTTTGCCTTGAAATTAAACTCTACATAAGCAAAATGTTGATTGTGTAAGGGGGGAAAGCACTTCCCCTGGACGAAAGCGATTTCTAAACAAGTGAACATTCTGCTGCCGCTGCCTAGGCCTCTCTAAGGATATTCAATACATACAGCCTTGCGTTTTGTCGCATTTTGCAGACACTCAAAATAAAAAACAATAATCAACTGCTTTTCAAGCAAAAAGGCATCTTTTTTAAAAACACAATAGCACAAACTAAAAAAATTTGTTTTGAAATAAAAAATTGGAATTATCTAATGTTGTATAATATCGTTAAATGGGTTTAAATTAGTAAAAATTACGTATGTCATTAATTTTGTTGTATAAATTTAATTTTTACCTAAAAAAATCGGCCTAGTAGAAAACATTGTCCTTAAATGCGTTACTCTCTATGTATATTTATATTTTTGCGAATATATTGGGTTTGAAAAGAAATATTAAATTGGGTTTTTTTGCCGTTTTGTTAGGATTTTTTTTCATCTAAATATGTAAAAAGGTATATTTTTATTTATTTAAATTTTTAAAAAAAAATTGTAAAATAGGTTATTTTTTTACCTTGACGCCCTGCGGCGTTTGTGAGATAAGTGTAGCAATGTTTATCACTTAAAAAATAATGCAAAATGCTCTTCTAAACGAGACCAAGTTCACAAATTCGGTTGGGTTATTAGCACTTTTCTAAATTAAACTTTCCTTCCCCACCATTTAATATAGAACTGACAAAAATTACACCTGAAGCTTTTTGTTTAAAAACATAAAAAGAATAAAAATAGTACCATTTATTGATACACTTATTTGATATTTTTTTGGAAATTATATTTTTATTTTTGACGTTCTTCGCCCCCTAGCGGATCCCACAGACTTGAAAATAATTTCCACAATTTCTCTTGGTCGCTTTTATTAAAATTTTTTGAAAGTTATACTATTAGTAGTTTCTGAGATATAGTGCTACCTTCTTGTGGAAACCCGGCCCATTAACATGAGGAACGCGGGCCGCATGCGGCCTGCGTCCTTAATTCCTGCGGCCCGCAGAGCGGGCCTTTAAATGATAGTTTTTACTTAGCCCCTTACAATTTCAGACAAGAATGTAAGCAGAGCAGACCTTCAACTGGAATTATGTGATTTTTTACCAAAGAAGAATTAAAACTGGATTGGACTTTTTCAAGTTGCTGCCAGAAGAACGATACTCCAAATTACGAAACTTAGGGCCTACACTGGGCTCAATGCTGGGAAGCACGTATTTTTGCAAAAGCAACTTTTCTAACGTGAAATTTATAAAGTCAAAACTATCCCTCTGATAAGTAACTTACTCAATTGCTTCGTTTATCAACAACAAATATTGTAGTAAATATTGAAGCACTAGTTATAGTGAAAACCAACATTCTCAAATTTCCCACTAATTTTTTTGTGATTTCATGTTTTTTGAATAAATTAAAATAATAACACAAACGCGTTTTTTCTTTGTATACCATACCTATGAAAATTCATCGATAAAGTTGCATACAAAGTATTTTGTATTGTGGCCCTCCAAACCCTTTTTTTTTAAGTGGCCCTTGGAACACTTGCACTTGGACAGCCTTGATGTGCACGATGAAGAAATAGATAAAATAATAAAAAAAAATTTCAGTTACAGTTTTAATTATGTTGCATGAAAGTGAAAATTGTTTGACAAAAAAAAAACATTTTAATAGTGTAATACTTCCATATTTTTCCACTCTAGAAATATTCTCCCTAAATACCTCTCGTGTATAAAAATTACCCAGATAATTTTCATTTAAGCTGATTATACAAATTATAAATAACAAGCTCTCATGAAATTTATCGGTAATTTTTAAGAAATTGTGGTATTATCCCCGATAATACTAAAAGACATTTTTTTTACATAAAATATTTTAAAAAATGGGACAAATCATCGTAACTTTTTTTTTGCATTTTTTAAAGACCTATAAAGACCCAGACGTACTGGCTTAGGAAGGAGTATAGATGAGGTAATAACCCTTTTTTTCCTGTGAATGGTTAAAATATATTTTAGGGTCTACAAATTAATATCTTTACTATGCTATAAAACAAATTAAAAATGAAAATGATTTGAAAAAAAAAAATTTTCTTTTTTCCAAAAAAAATTTGGTTTAAATTTGAAAAAGGGGAATGCCAAAACCCCAAAGAAAAAAAACATTTAACAAAAAAAATCTTCCTTTTTTCCAAAGAAATTAACCCAAAAAAAAATATTTAATTAAAAAATATAATAAATAATAAAAATTAATTATATATATATAATTAAATATTTTTTTTATAAAAAAATAAAAAATTTAAAAAATTTATTTTAAAGGATGGAGCCCATGAAAAAATAACTTTTTAAAAATTTTTTTTAAAATGGGCCCCAATTTTATCCAAATAGAAGGATCGGTCGTCGTGGTTTGACAAAATGGCCACCTAGGTCACCTGATCCAACTTTTTTAGTTTTTTTTTGTGGAATTATGTAAAATCTAAAGTGTTTAAAACGCTTTTGCGAAACCTGGATAAACTTAGTCAACGCATCATCGATGCGTGTGCAGAAATAACTCCGGAAATCCTCCATAACGTCAGAGAAAAAATTACAAAAAGAATTTTTATTGTCAAAAAGTCCAAGGTGGACAATATCAACACATTGGACACTTACACTTAAATTGCATTTATGTTAATATTTTCCCTATTAAGCCAGATCTCTGTAACTGTGCTGTGTATTGTAAGTTTGTCAATAGATTTAATTTTTTTATAGTGTTCATTTACTAAACTAAAAAAAGAAATTCGTTAATACAGACAGATCAGTAAAAAACCTGCCCAGTTAAAAAAAAACTTGGTCTAATTTAAGATCTTAGAACTTTAAAAGGCCGAGATTTTTAGATAAGAACCTACTATAACAAGTATTTTTGGTATAATAGTATTTATGGCAAATTTATTTGTTAATATATTTTCATTAAAAGTTTTTATATTGATACCCTATTATACTGTTTGCATTGTATTTTTTTGAATATTTAGTTGGTGGATAGTGCATAGTAAAACATTAGAAAACAGAGCCGGTATTCTATTCGTAGATCATCTATCGACCACCGACAGAACAGCTCAGCTATCACAACGTAGAAACATGGAAAATTCGTGTTCTGTCCCTTTAATCCCAAGGCTACGTGTTGGGTAATTCTAATATAGAAACATATCTATATCTTTTAAATTTTTTCATATTTTCTTAAAATATTAATATTATATAAAATATAATAAAAAAAAATATTTTCTACAGGTTTCTTAATATTATTTCAATAAAAAATTCTAAGTCCAGTCATTATTCTAACATATATAACAAATTTCGTTCCTCTTCACTCCAAAATAGTCGACTTAATTCTCTTCTATTACCCGTTTCCACTTCGGAAAATTATTTTACAAGTCCCCGAGTTCTAGTTTCGGCCGCCTAGAGAGCGCTGACGCCGCCGGAAGTGCTGCTATAGCAACTGATCGATTGTCGGCCTCCTGCTGACGCCGACGGCGACACGTCGAAATACTGCTGGAATTACTGGTAGCAGACCTTGTGGAAGCGTGGAATATACAGGGCGTTTCGTGTATATAGACTCGTGAATCTACAGGGTAGAGCGAATTTGACTTTTAATTTTGTAATACGTAAGAATCTGGTCAGTTTTAAACAAACAATTGTTTTAAAGCGTGGATTCAATATTTAGCTTTGGTTTTTCAGGGTGTCCCTTTTTAAC
>JAHBCN010019764.1:0-15808 GCA_019359885.1 Listronotus oregonensis
ACCCCCAAAGGAAAAGCCGAACTATTTGCCAAACAATTTGCTGCCAATTCTACGCTTGATCCTCCTATTAATCTTCCTCTTCCAACAGTTGTCCCTGTTTTTCATAAAATGTCCGATATAATTTTTAAAGTAAAACCAGATCAAGCGTATTCTTTCTTCTTAATACTAAAAAATCGTCTGGGCGGGATGGCATACCAGCAATCGTTTTAAAAAAAAAATGTGCTCCCGAGCTTCCCCCATCTTAACTCGTCTTCGAATCTCTTACGACAGGGGCTTTTTCCCCGGGAGAGTTGGAAAGCTGCACGTGTGCAACCCCCCCCCAAAAAAAAAGGATCCAAAAGTCTCCCTTCTAACTATAGCCCTATATCTCTTCTTTCAGTTTTTTGGGAAGGTGGGGGAAAAAAATTTCTTTAAACCCAAATCTTAAAGTAGGGGGAAAAAAACATAAGATCTTACATGATAGAAATATGGATTCCGTCACAGTAGATCCACAGCTGATCTTCTTTTCCCTTTTTCTCACACAACTGAACAAGTCCCTTGAGTTTCTTGGTAAATTTCCCAGATCGTTGCCTTGACATATCCAAAGCCTTCAATCAGGTCTGGCATGAGGGGCTTTTTAAAAATTTTTCCCTTTTCTTACGGTCTTCCACCTAAGCTTTGCTCTTTTTTTTTCCCCTTTCTAATCGACGTATATCATTTAAAATGTAGATGGTCATTCCTCCAGCTTTACCAAATTAATGCTGGGGTGCCCCAGGGCTCAGTGCTGGCACCCCGCTGTTTCTTCTACACATTAACGATCTTCCCCTTTTTCCACAATCAATCCCTTTCCCTAGTTTTGGACGAAGTACCCTCCACTCTAGTAAAAAATTTTTTGCCACCGTGTAATTCTGTTTTTAAAAAAAAGCGCAGGTCAATGCAGATATCTTTTTCACAAGATTTTTAAACTTATCTTGGAGGGGGCGCCAAAAATCGTTCAGTTTAATGCCTCAAAAACACAGTCATGTTCGCTGTCGCAAAAAAAGTCTGCCAATGCTAATCCCCACATATGAGCGGAAGTTCTGCAGAAAAAAGGGTCGTTTAATCTAGTCGGCATTACTTTTGAGAATAACCTCAACTGGCACAAACACATTTCATCCATAGCTTCGGCAGCTTCAAAAAAGATTGGTTTCCCTCTTTCGAGCCAGAAAATATTTCTCTTTCTTTCCAATCTGTACACTCTGTTTTATCCCAAATCAGCCCCCTTTTTTGGGAAAATTGTTCTCATGTCTGGGGAATGGCTCCCTACAACACTTAGCATTCTGGACCCCTTTCAAAAAGAGCTGTTCGTCTTATTAATGATCCAACGTCACAGAAAGGTTTCCCTTTTTTGCCCCATCGTCGAGCTGTGGGGGTTCTGTCGCCTTCAATGGGTATTTTCACGGCTTCTGCTCAGATGAATTGGCCAGTATTTTTCCCTTCTCTGGCAGCTCCCAACGGAGCAACACGTAGTGCAACTTTTATGCATCCTTTTACAGTTCAGTTAGAGGGGCCCGAACTTCCCGCTTTTTTTTCTTTCCCATTCCTAGAGTGTCAAGACAGGAACCCTTTTGCTCCCCGGGGCAGAAGTTTTTCCTTCTCCTCCTAATCCCCAAAAAATTTAAGTCCGGTGAACAAACCCTCCCACCACCCCAAGACACCCACGGAGTTAGTACTTGGGCATCAGCCTTCGTGGACTGCCCCAAGAAAAAAAAAAAAATTAAAAAATATTTTTTTTAAAAAACTTTTTTAAAAACCCCAAAAATTTTACCAACCTTTAAAAAAGTAAACCCTTTGAAGGAATTCTATAAATTTCAATTTTGGTGAAAGGGGATAGGTTTTATTTTTAACTTTTTTTTAAATTGATTTGCCCGTCTTATTTTCATCGTAACTCGCTTAGTTTTAATGAAATCTACTGTTTTCCAGCTCATTTAAAAGCTCTTTTTGGGTTTTTTAAAAAATGTTTTGAAATTTTTTTTTTGAAAAAAGTATCGGTTTCCCGTTATTTAACCTCAAAAATGCGTTGACTACTCCCCAAAAAATTATATCTTTAAGTAGCTATAAATCGTTTTAGATTCAAGCTAAAACGTTTTTTTAAAAAAACCATTCTCTTTGTTTTTTATTAGCTTTCATTTTAGTAGGGACAATTTTTTTGAAAAAACGTGTAATTTTTGGAGTAATTTTTAAAAGAAAAAATGATTTTTTTTATGAAAAATCAACATTTTTAATCTTAATAACTGAAACATATTGAGTTATCAAAAAAAATTTATACAACAAAAAATTTTTTGAATTTTGGGTTTTTTTATTAATTTCCGGGGATTTTTAATAGACTAATTTCAACCCCCTAGAAGGGGTGACATCAACCCACAGGGTAAAAGCGCAAGACGCCACTATGTCACTTTTGTTACTTGAGGCACCTTTTTAACTACTCACCAATTTTCACACAAATCGATGAAGGTTCAAAGAATTCGGAGGTGGAACCCTTCAGTGACTGCACTACAAGGAAGTTTAAAGGTGTATGGAAGCCCAATACTGTAGAACAAAATTGTCCAGGCGTGCAGGGCAGCGGGAATAGGGGGGTTGGCCCCCCGGAATTTGCGCAAGGGAAAAGTAGGGTCAGGGGGGATTTCCATAATTCTTTGTTACTATCTATAAAATTGACATCATCAAATGTCAAATTCCAACATTCACTGTTTTTTTTATTTTTTGCACAAAATTGTTGGTTATTAAAGGATACTACTATAGAATATTTAAAATTATTGTGTAATATTGGATTTTTTATCATCTGATATAATATGGAAAAGTTTTGATGGCGCCACTTTACTGCCTTTATTTAAATGGTCGATATTTTTGGGGGTTTTGTATTTTTACCAAAAAACTTTGTAAATAAATAAAAACACAATTTTTTAAAATAAATTTTAAACATTGTAATTTTAGTATTATGTACTTATCACCAGTTTTGTGATAAAAGAAGGGGAAGATAGTGTAAATAGTTTAACCCAATCCCAAGATTCTGGTTTTACATTAAAAAGTGAAAAACTGCTTTTTAGGCATATACTTTTCACTAATAACAAACATTCATGAGACAGAATAACAGTGGTTAAAAATGTTTAGTAACCTTTGGTACCTGAGTATCTATTGTAACAGTATCCGTTAAATATTATTTGTGTACAGAATGTCGAGCTTAAAAAGTTGATAATGCAAGATTAAGAAACCAAAAATCTTATTTATTTTTAAACAAATGGTATTGTCTCAAAAGTTGCCTCCTCTCCGATTTTGAATAAATTTGGTATACAGGGGTTTTTTGGGACGCTGATTACAAATCTAAAAATATCTTTTCGGCAACGTTTCGTTTCCGAGACTTCATCATCAAAGTTGAAAATTAAACTAACCTCATTTTCACTATATTCTCCCTTCTTTTTGTACACAATTCTTGATTTTTACACTAAAGTGGCACACAATATTTTATAATCCTTGTATTTTTATTTATTTTACATCTTTTTTCCATTAAATTGCGAACTTTTAAGTTCAAAGGCAGCAGCCATATTTGCTCAAAAAATAAAAGTGTAAAAAAGGTGTAAAATAAACATAAAAACAAGTTTTTAATAGGTGTTTGTGAAATATTGTGTGCCAATTTAGTGTAAAAATCAAAAATTTTGTGCAAAAAGAAGGAGGAATATGTAAATAAGGTTAGTTTGATTTTCAATTTTGATGATGAATATCTCGAAAACGAAACATTGCAGAATTTTTTTTGATTCGTAATCAGCGCCCCAAAAACTTTTAAAAATTTTGGGGGCCTTTTTTCCCTTTAAAAAAAAAAAAAATTTTTTTTAAATTTTTCCCTTTTTTTAAATTTAAAAAAAAAAAAAAATTTTTTTTTTTTCCCCAAAATTTTGTTTTTTAAAAAATTTTTAAAAAAAAAAAAAAAAAATTTCCCTTTTTTCCCTTTTTTTACAAAAAAAAAAGGGGTTTTTTAAAAAAAAAAAAAAATTTTTTTTAAAAAAAAAAAAAATTTTTTTAAAATTTTTAAAATTTTTTTTTTTAAAAAGGCCCTTTTTTTTTAAAAAAAATTTAAAAAAAATTTTTAAAAAAAAAAAAAATTTTTTTTAAAAAAAACCAAAAAAACCCCCCCTTTTAAATTTTTTAATATTTTGGGAAAAAAAAAAAAAAAAATTTTTTAAAAAAATTTTTTAAAAAAAAAAAATTTTTTTAAAATTAAAAACCCCTTTTTTCCCTTTTTTTTTTTTTAAATTTTTTTAATTTTTAAAAGGTAAAAAAAAAAATTTTTTTTTTTTTAATTTTTTTTTTCCCAAAAGGGGGCCCTTTTAAAAAAAAAAAAAAAAAAAGGGGGAAAAAAAAAAATTTTTTGGGGGTTTTTAAAAAAAATTTTTTTTTTTAAACCTTTTTTTTTTTAAAAAAAAATTTTTTTTAAAAAAAAATTTTTTTTTTAATTTTTTAAATTTTTAAAAAAAAAATTTTTTTTTTTAAATTTTTGGAAAAAAAAAATTTTTTTTTTTAAAAAATTTGGGAAGGGCCCCCCCCCCAAAAAAAAAAAAAAAATTTTTCCCCCAAAAGAATTTTTTTTTTGGGGGGAAAAGGGTTTTTTTTTAAAAAAAAAATTTTTTTAAAAAAAAAAAACCCCAAAAACCTTTTTTTAAAAAAACCCGGCCCAAAAATTTTTTAAAAAAAAAAATTTTGTTTTTTTTAAAAAAAAAAATTTTTTTTAAAAATTTTAAAAAAAATTTTTTTTTAAAAAAATAAAAAATTTAAAAATTTTAAAAAAAAAAAAACCCCAAATTAAAAAAAAAATTTTTTTGGATTTCCAAAAAAAAAATTTTTTTTTTAAATTTTTTTTTAAAAAAAAATTTAAAAAAAAATTTTAAAAAAACCCAAACAAAAAAAATTTTTTTAAAAAAAAAACCCCCCCCTTTTAAAAATTTTTTTCCCCCCCAAAAATAAAAAAAAAAAATTTAAAATTTTTTTTTTTTAAAAAAGGAAATAAATTAAAAAAAAAATTTGAAGAAAATTTTTTTTTTTTTTTTAAAAAAGGGAAGCGGGAAAAATTTTTTTAAAAATTTCCCCTTTTTTTTAAAAAAAAAAATTTAAAATTTTAAAAAAACCCCAAAAAAAAAAAATTTTTTTAAAAAAAAAATTTTTTTTTTTTAAAATAATTTTTAAAAATTTTTTAAAAAATTTTAAAAAAAAAGGGTTTTTTTTTCCCCAATTTTAAAGGGAAAATTTAAAAATTTAAAAATTTTAAAAAAATTCCCCCCCAAAAAAAATTTTTTTCCCCGGAAAAATTTGGGGAAAAATTTTTTTTTTTTTTTTCCCCCTTTTTTTAAAAAAAAAAAAAATTTTAAATTAAAAAAAAAAAATGGAAAAAAAATTTTAAAAAAAAAAAAAAAAGGAAAAAAAATTTTTGGGGGGCCCCCCTTTTTTTTTTTTTAAAAAATTAAAAAAAATTTTTTTTTTTAAAAAAAAAAGAAATAAGGCTACCAAAAATTTTTCCCCAAAATTTTTTAAAAAAAAATTTTTCCCTTTTTTTCCTTTTAAAGGAAAAAAAAAAAGGGGTTTTCCCCCCAAAAAAAAAGGGAAAAATTTTTTTTGGGGCCCTTTTTTTGGGAAAAAAAGGGGGGGGGGAAAAAAAAAATTTTTTTTCAAAAGGGGGGGCCCCCAAAGGGCCCCAAAAAATTTTTTTTTGGGGGTTTTGGGGCCCCAAAAGGCCCCCCCGGGGTTTTTAAAATTTTTAAAATTTTAATTTTTTTTTTTTTTTTTTTTTAAAAAAAAAAAAAAAGGGGCCCAAAAAAAATTTTTTTTAAAAAAAAATTTTTTAAAAAATTTTTTTATTTTTTTTGGCCCCTTTGGAAAAAATTTTTTTTAAAAAAAAAAGGGGGGGGAAAAGGGTTTTAAAAGGAAAAAAAAAAACCCAAAAAAAAAAAATTTTTTAAAAAAATTTTTTTTTTAAAAAAAAAAAAATTTAAAAAAAAGGAATTCCTTTTGGGTTTTTAAAAAATTTTAAAATTTTTTTAAAAAAAAAAAGGGGGAAAACCCCCCAAAAAAAAAGCAAAAAAAAAAAAAAAAAAAGGGAAAAAAAAAAAATTTAAAAAGGGGGGGCCCCTTTTTTTTGGGGGGAAATTTTTTTTTTTAAAAAGGGGGGTTTTAAAATTGGAAACCCCAAAAAAAAAAAAAAACCCCAAAGAAAAAAACCCTTTTTTTTTTTTTAAAAAAAAAATTTTTTAAAAAAGGCCCCTTTTTAAGGGTTTTGGGGGGCCTTTTTTTTTTAAAAAAAAATTTTTTTTAAATTTTTTTTCCCAAATTTTTTTAAATTTTTTTTTTTAAAAATTTTTAAAAAGGGGAAAAAAATTTTTTTTAAAAAAAAAAAAAAGGGGTTAAACCCAAAAATTTTTCACCATCTTTCTTGTTTTTTTAAAAAAATTTTTTCCCTTTTTTTTTTTTAAAATTTTGGTGGAATGTTACGGATTTTTCGAGGGCCCCTTTTGCGAAAAATTTTGGGTGTTAAAAAATGGTTTAAAGACCATTTTTGTAATTTGGGGGATCTTCATTTTTTTCTGAACAAAAATTCTCAAATTTTGCATATTTGGAGATATTCGCGGGAAACTCATTTTGGGACTTTGGGGCCATTTTCAGGGGGTTTCCCAGTCGGAATCGTAAAAATTTTTTCTCGCTCAAAGCATCCGCGAAGACCTAAGAATTGCGCCACAAATGAAAACTGTACAGATTTATTTACAGCTTTGGGTACTTTCAGGTCTTCATTTACTGGACTATAAATTAAAGTGTAAATTGTTGTTTTCAAACAAAACAAAAATGTATTTTATCAAACGGCAAAACTCATTGAAGAAGCTGGTAATTGCTACACTGAGAAAAATAATAAACTCTACACTGAGAAAAAACTACATTTAGTAAAACAATTTTTCCCCATATTATTTACCTTGCTATTGCTTTGTTCTTGTAACTTTTTAACCCTTTTTAACACATCTAAAGGATTTATGACAGCCATTTTGTAGTAGGGTATAGCCAAAACGTAGTTTTCTTCGTTGGAACACCTAAAATACATAAAAAACATTTAAAATTATTAGATTGGATTATTTTAAAATGCAGTTTAGCACATTGCAACCTGAAGAGATTTTTTGGGAAAACCCCTTTTTTCCTTCATAAAATTGTGCATAAAAATATTTAAATTTCTGATTTAAAGTAAATCGGGGGTACACAAGAATACTAAAAAAGACGGGAAATCAACAAAACTTACATGATATAGTGATCTCCCAATAATGCACAGGACAGCCTATATGTCTCTACAAACTCCTCACAACCAGTCCGTTTCTCCAAAATCAACTTGACCATAGAATCCTCAGTGATCCACCATTTTTTCAACATAAGAGCCATCCTCAGAATCATATGGGCTTCGCTTATTAGATGACAATAGGTTTGTGATGAGGTAAACCTATGTACATTAGCCACTATGGAGATATCGTTGAAAACTACTTTCGGAGACGGTAGCTCTAGACTGTAGAGTGTTAAAAATGAAGCCGTTGAGCTAAAAATAGCAGTGAAATGAATGGAAAAATCAAAAACATTTAGTTTATATAAATGTACATCTTAATAGAACTGTTTTGAAAATATAAGAAATACCTTCCACTTGAACTAACTGAATGCGCTGGAGAACTATCAGAATTAGCCATTAAAATCAAGAAATTATCTGATAATAATATTCTTTCCACACCTAAAAACGGTCTTAAACCCACCAAACATACTGAGTCTTCTATTGAAGGAATAGCCTAAAAATAAAATATATGACTGTGACATTAATCATCTTCTAAATGAACTTTTTGCAAAGCTGGTGCATTTGAACTACTCAGCCTGTAAACGTCATTATGTGTTTAAAATCGAAAATGTGACAATGAGTCGATTCAAGATCATTGTTTTCTACTTTTCCCAACACACAAGGACAAATAAAAAATTGTTTTTATTAAAAAATTAAAATAAAAAATGAATATTCACTATATCCATGAGAGTCAGTGATGTACTAATATAATTTATGCGAACCTGGTGCATTTGAACTACTCGGCCTATAAATATCATTTTGTGTTGAAAACTGATTAAAAATTAGTGGTTTTCACTTTTCCCAACACACAAGGCCAAATAAAAAAAGGTAATTGTCTCCTCTCCGATTTTGACCAAATTTAGTATACGGGTGTTTTTTGGGGCGCTGATTACGAATCTGAAAAAATATTTTTTCGGCAACGTTTTGTTTTCGGGATATTCATCATCAAAGTTAAAAATCAAACTAACCTCATTTCACTGATTCACCCTTCTTTTTACACAATTTGTTTTTTACACTAAAGTGGCACAAATATTTTTTTAAAAACCTCTTAAAACCTTGTATTTTTATTTATTTCACCTTTTTCCATTTAATTGCGAACTTTCAAATTCAAAGGCAGCAGCCATATTTGTTTATAAAATCCCTAGTGTATACATGTTGCGGCGTGTGAAAGTGGAGGTTTGCAATTAAATGGAAAAAAGGTGTAAAATACATATAAAAACAATTTTTTAAAAGCTGTTTGTGAAATATTGGGTGCCAATTTAGTGTAAAAATAAAAAATTCTGTGCAAAAAGAAGGAGGAATAGTGTAAATAAGGTTAGTTTGATTTTTAACTTTAATGATGAATATCTTGAAAACGAAACATTGCCGAATTTTTCTTTTGCAGGTTCGTAATCAGCGCCTAAAAAAACCCCCGTATACCAAATTGGGTCAAAATCGGAGAGGACAACCCTTTTTCAACAAAAATTTACCAAAAAAGTTAAAGTTTATAATTGAACAATTAAAAAATTATTTTACTTTTTAACTCATAAGGGTCAATGTTGGTCCAAATATAATTTATGCGAGCCTGGTGCATTTGAACTACTCGGCCTATAAATAGGCGTGTTGTTAAATTCATCAGATGGTTTAGCGCTGAAATCTATCGTGACGTCACACTAGATTACCGCTAGTTTTATCCTTGTCCATATAAAAAAAAAACCTTTTTTTCCTTTTCCAAATTAAAAAAGGGTTTAAAAGGTTAGGGGCCCGAATATAATTTAAAAACGTAAGCCTGATGGGGGGATTTGAACTACTTGGCTATAAATGTTCTTATGTATTGAAAATCGATTTAAAATCAGTTTTTTACATTTTCCCAACACACAAGGGCAAATAAAAAGTTAAATTTATCAGAACAAATAAAAAAAGATATTTACTACACTCACAACTTGCATGCTATCAATATTGTCAAAATTCCGGCACAACTGATGCCCAATTCTTAAAGTGTATGATTCCAGTCCAGTTTCTGTGAGGGCATGTAAAAAGTAGTCCTCCATAACTATTTTATATACGGGAGCAGTAAAGGGATAGACTGGTATACAGTTGTCTTGGTCTAAAGAAGCATCTAAAAGTGTATATTATTTTTTGGTAACAATCAATTTTGTTTAGAGTTAAAGCCAGTTTTAGTAAAAAGACTTATTATTAAAATTTTATAGATTAATAAACAAAATATAAATGTTTTTATACTAGATTACTCCTAAATTTTCACCTGAATCTCCAAAAAAATACAAATAACCCTCCTGTTGCGTAGCAATCATACAAGCCACACTATTGAGACACTGTCTATAGCTGCTCTTTAATTCTGCATTTTCACCACAATCTTCGGAATGTTTGTTAAAATGTTCATCAATATACAGGGGCTTCAAAACCAAGCTTTTAAATTCTTCAGATACCTGTCTGTGGTGGTTTTCTATAAGGATTGGTAACAGCTTAAGTTGGATTAGATCTTGTAATTTGTATCCTTGAGTCTTATTCTACAATGTATATTTTGGAAAAACCCTTGTTTTAAAAAAAAAAACTTTTTTAAAAGAAAAACTTCCCTAAAAGGGGGTTTTTAAAACTTTTGAAAAGGGGGGGGGGGGGGGGGGGGGGGGGGGGGGGGGGGGGGGGGGGGGGGGGGGGGGGGGGGGGGGGGGGGGGGGGGGGGGGGGGGGGGGGGGGGGGGGGGGGGGGGGGGGGGGGGGGGGGGGGGGGGGGGGGGGGGGGGGGGGGGGGGGGGGGGGGGGGGGGGGGGGGGGGGGGGGGGGGGGGGGGGGGGGGGGGGGCCCCCCCCCCCCCCCCCCCCCCCCCCCCCCCCCCCCCCCCCCCCCCCCCCCCCCCCCCCCCCCCCCCCCCCCCCCCCCCCCCCCCCCCCCCCCCCCCCCCCCCCCCCCCCCCCCCCCCCCCCCCCCCCCCCCCCCCCCCCCCCCCCCCCCCCCCCCCCCCCCCCCCCCCCCCCCCCCCCCCCCCCCCCCCCCCCCCCCCCCCCTATTACTCTTGTATATCATTAAAAAAAAAACAAACTTGATTTGAAAATTTGTATAAACTTACCTCAATACTAGAAGTGGGCTTTATAAGAGCCTTTAAATCTTTATCAGTAAAAGTAAAGGGACTATGTTTATGTATCAAACTGTTTTCTTTCACAATACTAGGGAGATTTACTGTAATCTTTTGCTTCTTACTCTTTTCTGTCCTTTTCAGTAGCTTAAAATCTATTGGATCATCATTTGAATCTAAAATTCACAGAAAACAAATTAAAAAACTCTTTGTCAACTTATGCACTAAATTTCTTACACAAAAAACTAAAATCACTTTCTGTGTTGGCCCTCTTCATACCGCTGTGGGCCTCAGAAACCTCATTTGTAGTAAAAATTCTGAACAGATGCATGGTATCTCTCCCCATAGCAGCCACATAATTCTCGCATATCTGTATTTCGAATGGTAAAAATGACATCTCAATTGTAATTGACATTCCTCGAAATCGACGAATTTCAATTTGGAAATATCATGAGTCCGAACTTGGAATTTGTATATGTTTATGTGGTGATTCGAAAGAATAGCTAGATTGCCAGATATCTAAAAAATATGTTCATTATTTAAATAATAGTCCTAGATTCGAAATTAAAGACAACCTTCACCCATCTGCCAACCCAATGATTTTTTTTAAATAATATATGTACTATAAACAATAGTAAAAAAATGTTTTTACATTACCTGACAACAAGCTATGGCATTAGGATTCCTCCTTACAGGTATCTCAATCATTTCTAGAGAACCTAACTCAGACTGGTTAGTTGTGGGGGTAACTCTACCTGCGATTCTTGCCCTCATTGGTTGAACCTTTAATTTATTGGGATAAAAAAATAATGTCAATAAAGGAACACAATATATTTTGTTGTAACATACCATTCCACACTCAGATGAGCCTAAACTAACATTATTTGATGTCATTTTCGACTGTTGTAAGGTGGCAACACTGTCCCAATTGATGTAGACTCTAACAAAATTGGTCTCACGATTCTGTCTGTTGAATTTTGTTTCTAGTGATGCCACATAGTCTCCTTTACAAAAAAAAGTTATCATTAGAGAGATATTAATACCTATTTACACCCTTTATAAGGTCTTAGTAAGAACTTAGGAACTAGGAGGTATATAAATGACTTACCATTAAGGCAATGTACAATTTGAATAGCCTCATCAACTGTTGGAAAACTAAACTGAACTTCAGAATCATTTTTCAAATCACGAACTTCAATACAGTTACTTGTGAGTGCCAGCAATAGTCTGTCAGGGGGAGCTACTGTACATGCTGTAGGTTGTTCCACAGTCTGTATGTACTGGCTGGCGAAATGGTGTACAGATATTACTCGTACCATTTTGCTGAGTAAAGTTTCTACTAAAAGGGATTAATAAAAAATTTTAGGGTTTTGTAAAACTGGCTGGTTTTAACAATAAGGCACTGATAAATGTGTAGTATTATCAAATTTTTTGACTCCTCACCACTTATCGGCTGTGTGAAAATCCCAAAATAGACACGTTTTTTATTATACTTGAAAAATGAGGTAGATTCTTTACTTGCCACACCTCAGAAAAGAAATATCTTTGAACATGTCAGAAATAATGTATATTTAACGTGTCAGAATAAACGTAGGAGTGTAACATTCTAATTAAATAGAGTTCATTCTGAATAAATAAAGACTTTCCAGGACTTGCCCTATATTCAAACAAAAATATTGATTTACAATAAATTTGGTGTTAACCTATTTCTAGATGAGAAAAACTAGAATTATTTAAAGCCTACCTTTGATAAATTTTGTAAAAAATGAGCGGAAATGGTATATGTTTATGTATATAGCAAGTTTTTGGGTTTTTTGTGTTAAAAACTCGGTTTTTTAAACATTTTGTTTGGATATACA
This sequence comes from Listronotus oregonensis, assembly GCA_019359885.1. Lineage (NCBI taxonomy): Eukaryota > Metazoa > Arthropoda > Insecta > Coleoptera > Curculionidae > Listronotus > Listronotus oregonensis. The sequence goes on from JAHBCN010019764.1 coordinate 12,286, forward strand.
AATCAGCTGTCAAATCTCAACTAACCTATCTTTTCGTGTTGTCAAAATCAGCTGTTTACATTTAAATTGGAAAGTAGTTTTGATTATTACGGTAGTTTTATAAGTCATTAATAAATGGAAAAAAAATCAATTTATTTTACTCAAACCTATTAATCCACCTCTTCTGATTGTGCTTTAAAGAATTTGCCAGTATGAATGACCCTCTGGCATTTTTATTTAATATAAATATAACCTTTGAGCATATATCTACTAGAAAAGCTAAGAGAAATAAGAATAGGTTCTCTCTCGCTCCGTGTGTTGACTGGTCGAAGGGAGAGATATATACCCCGCCGACCAATGAATACTCACCCGAAAGCTGGCAATACGGTGGTGTACAATAACCTCGTTGGTGTAGAAAGATCGAACGCTGTTAGAATAACACCGATACGTCACGGTTTTATACGGGATTGCCATATGAGACCGTGACGTATCTCTTACAGCGTTCGATCTCTACAGAGATCGTCTACTCCAGGTATAAAATATTTGACAGTGCCCCCTTCTAAACGGTAGCTGAAATATTATTTTATTATAAGCCTGCGTCATCTAGCGTTGGATAAACAAACTATCGGATAAAAAACAGATTTCTGTATCTATGGAAAATAGTATTGATAATCTATGAAACTCGGTCATTCTTTATTTTTCTTTACGTAATAATATATCTATCTTCTTTTAATATTCTCCTTGTTTTTAGTACTATCGTGAATGAAAAACCAAAATAACGCATGTAAATTTTAAAAATTCAAGACCGGCGATTAAGAACTCGGCCGATTTAGCATATTTATTTTTTTGCCCTATGCAAACTGGGCACTTTAAACGGGAGTAATCTTTTAAAAGGAATATGTATAATGTAAGGCGAAAGATGTATCCAGCACTTCCGAAATCTCGACAAGAGGTTTATAAAAGTCTTAAGTCATTGAAAATGCAAACCAGCCCAAATGCAGATTTTTTATTAGTGAATAATGAAATATATGTTTTCATGGTATGCTCAGCGCAAGCACGTCCGCCATGTTAAAAATGCGGCAATATCAAAATTTCGGGCGCTTTTTATAAATATGTCTGGGCAACAAGCATTTTCACCCCTAATATCAGTGCAACTATATGAAAAATTAATTGATAGGGCTTTAGATTTGTGCATCCTACCGTAGAAGCCCACAATTGTGTTCAGTTACGATGATGGTTGAAGTGCCATGGTCGTCCTCAAGGAAGAAATAAAGCCGAACTAGTTGAGAGTATTTTTTCGACACCCTGTAGAAGAGGTTTACTTTAAACTTAATATGTATACACTTAGAGGGACTATGGAAGCAAATTTAAGTTTTAAATAACTTACATAACACACACTCTTACAGAGTTATAGAAAAGTTATTAAATAATTGTATTAAAGGATTTACAGACTTTCTGTATAAATTTATGACTTCAAGAAGGCCACTACTTTAAAAAGTTTTCCAGTGCTTTTTCAAAATCTCCTTAACCGTCGTTTCTTATGTTTTGTGTCGTACAACCAGCTTAAAACCGCCCAAATACCGTCACAAATTCATGCTAAAAATAAAAGATTTCTTTTCTTTTTGCAAGTTTTGATGTATATATTAAAATTCAGTATATTTATTTTTAGTTAAGCACTTTAACTGCAAGGCCAACTTACAAAAAAAATCCTAACTACTCGTTTTGCTGTTATTTTATGTCTATTTTGTAAAAAAGAGTATAGTTAATAAGAATTTCTATTATTTTTTTCACTTATTAAATAAATACAAGTAACAACCACTATAATAGTTAACACAGATTCATATTGGTCTACAGCAGGTATAAAATTATTGTTAGTGTCCTCTTTTGAAGGGTAGCCGAAATATTATTTTATTATGAGTCCGCGCCATCTAGCGTTGGGTTAACAAACTATCAAGTAACAAACAGATTTCTGTACCTAGGATATTTATGTCATACCATATGGAAAGCAGTATTGATAATCTATGAAACTCAGACTGTCTTTATTTTTCCTTACGTCATGATATATCTATCTCATCAAAATATTCTCCTTGTTTTTAGCACTGTCGTATATAAAAAACCAAAATAACGCATGTATATTATAAAGTGAGTTTGGTGAGTTTTAAAAATTCCAAAAAATAGTCCAGCAACGTTTAAAAATTTAATATTTATTAAATACGCATTGACAATGCGACGCAGCGATCCTAGCAGGAAATAACTTGATCAGAAATCGTTGGAAAAAGGGAAATTTTAATGTCACTGGTGGTAAATTATATTTAAAGGGTATGGCAACACTATGGAGCGGTCTGGTTAGTGAATACCCGGGGAAATTATCAAAAATAAAACACAAGATCCATATACTTCTCACAGATTTTATTAAAAACATTTTTCTAAACATTGAAAAATTTAGCAAGAATACAAAAAGGATTATTAAATACGATTAGAACCATAGCTTTCCTATTTACTATAGATAAGACTAGATTTTTTTAACTTTTAATAGATGAAGAGTGAAAATAAATAAAGCGAGTTTCAAATACAGTTAGGGAAAAGCTTGTCAAGCGACTATTATTAGAAAGTTTAGAGTACAGGGAAACGGAAAATGGAAAAATATACAGGGTGTTTCATAAGTGTGTGCGTTTATTTTTGTTTTCAGAACATTTTGTTCAGTTTCTGACAAATATTATTTTTTAAGGACTCAAGGTCTCTCTAAAGGAATCCCTAGAGAACTATTCCATTTCAATATATTTTTTGTTAAAAAAATGTATTAAAACTCTGCTTTTTTTCAATTATTTGGTCAATATATTTTTAACCACCCTGTATAACTAAATATAAATGGAACGAAAATAGAAATCTGTAATATTTAAATTACTATATACCTAATTTTCTCTCGAAAAATTTTAAAACTAATTTATTTATTTCTATTTTTACAAGTCGGCGATATTCAGCCATTTAAATTTCTCTCTAACACATTTACATATTACGAATTTTTTTAAGGGTAATGCACCATCGATATCGACCTGTATTTTCATATAAATATTCAAGATATTCTAAAAAATTACAGAAAAAAAGAAAAAAACATTCGCTTTTTGGCAAATTTAGGTGGTTTTACAGTTTGAAGATTTCTTGGGTGTAAGTTTTCTTGTCACAATTTTTCTATATGCACACGAGCACTTTGAGTTTTAGAAATTTCTGTAATTTTTCTTTCATGCAAAAAAGATACGGCAGGCGCTATTTTTCCTGCGACTCCAGCTAGTTTGGACAATATATTTTGGTAATTTTTAAATTACCAACCTTTAAATATTTTACAACATAACATCTCTGTTCCTTTAACTATTAGAAAACCATCTCCCAAACATCTTTTCTCAAAAAAAAATTTTAATTTCGACCAAGTGTACGTCACAAGTGTTGCCAATTCCAATTTTGTTTTGCTTCGTTAATTATTTCATTCAGAGCAAAAATAAAAAGTCATGCGTTCTTAAAACATATTTTTTAAATTTAAATTTAAAAA
>JAHBCN010019765.1:0-15776 GCA_019359885.1 Listronotus oregonensis
TTCTTTTTTTTATTTAAAAAAAAATATTTTAGTTTTCTCTTCTATTTTTTTAGCTGTTTTTAAAGAAAAAAAAAGGGGGTATTTGACTTCTGAAATCTCTCTAAACACTTTTATATCCAAATAATTGGATGTCTTTTTCTTCTATTAAGGAATTTTTCGATATCTGAAAAAATAATAAATATTATGAATGAATGTTTTATAACTTAATAGCGATTTTTAGATTTTTATAATTGGGGTTTCCCGGGCCGCAACAAGGGCCCTGTCCGTTTAAATTTCGTTAAAATTTTCCCTCAGGGGTAATTTTAGTCTGACTAAAAAATTGGGAAAGAGTTGTTCCGTTTTTTTTTACTTTTTTGGGGTTAATGCGGTCCCCATCTGAAATTAAAATTTATTGAATGATAAAACTACAAACAACGCAATTAAAATTCATTTTCCCCTTTACAAAAGATTTAGGTTTGTCTCTATCGGGTATTTTTTCAGTTATGATAGAATCCATGTCATTAATATCATTTAATTTTAGTTGTTGTTAATTGTCTCTGCGGTACGCTCTCGCAATGCCAAATACTGCCACTATCTATAACAAAACACAAGTAAGCGCACAGCTAACAATTAACATAATTAAATTTGCATGTTACCTTTATCATTGGATATTTCTTATTTGAAGCTTTAATTTAAAATCTCTCAAATTTCTGTGGGGTATTTTTTTTTAATTTCTTGGGACAGAATCCTACAGACTTTTTCTTCAAGAATGTAATTAACTTGGTAAAATGTCGAATATCCACATTCTTATTGACTAAACGTATAACCTTTAACATTAAATATTCCGACCATAAGGTCGATTTGATTTAATCTCAACGCGGACTAAAAACTCTGAATTAAAATATTAAAGTTTAAATTCAGAGATTAAAGTGTGAATTAGGGGTGCTGTAATTTTTACCCTAATTCAGACTTTAATCTCTGAATTGAGAATTTAATCTCTAAATTGAGATTTTAATCTCTGAATTGGGACTTTAATCTCTCTTTAACTCTGAATTCGGATATTAAAGTCCAAATTTAAAGATTAAAGTGTGAATTAAAGGTGCTGTAATTTTGCCAACAAACCTAATTGAGGGTTTAACTCTAATTTAGATTTTAATCTCTGAATTTATCGATTCGATTTTTTTTCCAACTTAGACTTAGACTAAAAACCCTGAATTCAGATATTAAAGTTTAAAGTCAGAGACTACAGTGTGAATTAAGGGTTTTTTAGTTTTTGCCCTAATTAAGACTTTAATCTCTGAATTAAGACTTTAATCTCTGAATTGGGACTTTAATCTTTGAATTCATCGATTTAATTTTTTTACAACTAAGACCAAAAACTTTGAATTCAGATACTAAAGTTTACATTCAGAGACTACAGTGTGAATTAAGGGTGCTGTAATTTTACCCTAATTCAGACTTTAATCTCTGAATTGGGACTTTAATCTAATTAAGTTAATTTTTTAAACTAAACAAAAAAAACTTTGAATCAGATACTAAGTTTATTCTTCGGGGGATAAGGTCTGTATCCTATTCGACTTTACTTTTTTTTTCTGATTGGCTTAAATCTTGTTCATCGATTTGATATTTTTCCAACTAGGACTAAAAACTCTGAATTCAGATATTAAAGTTTAAATTTAGAGACTACAGTGTAAATTAAGGGTGTTGTAGGTTTTGCCCTAATTTAACTGTTTAATCTCTTAACTTGAAGATTTAATCTCTGAATTTTTGGATTTATTATTTTCAACTTAAACTAAAACTAAAATTTTTTTTATTTTTAGATATAAGTTTAAATCCAGAGACACATTGAATTAAGGGTGCTGTAGGTTTTGCCCTAATTCAGACTTTAATCTCTAAATTGAGAGTTAAATCTCTGAATTCAGACTTTTATCTTTGAATTCAGATATTAAAGTCTAAATAAATTAATTTAGGTGTGAACTAAGGGTGCTGTAATTTTTCCCCTGTTAAGAAAGTTAATCTCTCAATTTAAAGATTAAAGTCTAAATTGAGGAATTGAATTCGTTTTTCTAGTCGTTAATCTATGAATTTAGAGATTAAAGACAAAATTTAAAGATCCAAGTCTAAATTCAAGGTGCTGTAATTTTTCCCTAATTCCAAACTTAAATCTCTGAATTTAGAGATTAAAGTCCGAATTAAGGAATTAAAGTCTGCATTCAAATACTGTAATTTTTTCCCTAATTTAGACTTTAATCTTTAAATTTAGACTTCAATCTCTACATTCAGAGTTTAAAGTCAAGATAAAAAAAATTGGGGTGATGTTATTTAAAATTTTAAAGTTGGGGTGTAGGGCATCTAGGGGACAGCTATTTGAGACTTTAATCTCTGAATTTAGAGATTAAAGACAAAATGTAAGGATCCAAGTCTAAATTTAAAGTGCTCTAATTTTTCCTTTATTCCAGACTTAAATCTCTGAATTTAGAGATTAAAGTCTGAATTAAGGCATTAAAGTACTGTAAATTTTTTCCTTATTTAGACTTCAATCTTTAAATAAAGACTTTAATCTTTGAATTTAAGTGGAGATAAAAAAATATTGGGGCGATGTTATTTAAAATTTCAAAGTTAGTATGTAGAGCATCTAGGTGATAGCTCACGTTTTAACTGAACTATAGTGGTTTTAGTTCCCCTTACTTAAATAACATGAAGATCAAATTAAAATTTTAATTAACCTATTTTTTAAGATTTTTGCATTAAAAGTTTTCAAAAATTAACACCCTGTATGCATACGTTTTATTGCTTTTAAATTCCATACTAGCACTAGCAGAATTTACTTAGTAACACTGTGTCGGATATTCAAATTATTTTAATGTTTGTTAAGTTAAATTTTCTAATTAATGCTTTTCGGTTACCGATGTGGTTTCCACGGAAAATTAAACGGTAATAACTGACTTTCAACAACCTCAAAACTATTTCAATAATGTTCATTTTATAGCGTTCAAAGTTTGTTTGAACTTTGATCCGAAACGCCAACACTAATCTGTTAAATAGCTCTCTCTGGGGGGTAATAGTCTGATTTGTCTCAGTTATCATTGTGTCTGTAATTTATTACAGTGGCGTTACATACAGGTGGTGCATTTGTCGGCGGGATCTAGAAAATTTCCTTGTTTTGTTAATGGAGTCAATTATTGGCTTTCCTAATTATTTAGGAGAAAAATTCTATTGAAGTTTATTGAAGAGCATGCAAATCTACGTCCATGGTAAAACCCTTAGATTTTTCGGTTACACCGTTTGCGAGTTAGATGCTTATATATTTTTAAAAACTGTTACTTTATTGTCACCTCATATTTATGAACAACAATAAAAATACCACTTAGTTGTAAATTAAGATTGTCATTCTGAAATTTAGTGTTTTATCATTATCAAAAAATCGTACAGCGCAAAGAATAACCATGAGTTACACTACGGAAGAAAAGGTATTGATGATTAAATGGTACTAGGTAGGTAGGTAGGTTTAAAGTGAGTGGATTTTTTACGCCCTCCACTGCGACCGCTTGGTCTATTTGCTCGGTCAAACCTTTTTATATTTTTCCCAATAGGATCGGACTTCTAATGAATCCGATTTCAGATTGGAAGAGAAGTCTTACATCTCTTCTTAATCGTGTAGCTACCGGACACGAGCACAATATGTGTTCTGATGTGTTCTGGTGTCCCTGTCTCCTGGAGAGTATGACGAGCAGACGATTAAATCCGTCATGCCCTCCTCTCCCGGTCTAGTGACGTGGGTAGCTACCAGGTCCTTGTTACAGGAACCAGATGTTTTTTCTGAGGCCGCATCTCCGGCCTTACCCTATGAAAACGGTCCAATCCGCTGTCTGTTTAAAGCCAAGGAACCCTTTTCCCTATAAAGGCGGTTCTGTCCGCCTTCTGTTTGGATTCAGGGATTCCTTCCTAAGCACCTGTTTGTTCGGGATGGATTAGCCCTTCCCCGTGAAACAGGCGCCGGAGACTTCAGGGGCACCTTTCGAAACGGATTCACCCGTTTCGGTTGGCGCACCTTTGTCTGCTTGTGACCTTGAGTGGCACCGTTTCGGTCAGCGCACCTTTGTCACTTTTTTCCTATGAAAGCGGTTCTGTCCGCTTTCTGTTTGGAGCTAGGGAAGTAATAGTCCACCACGGCAGAGCCTCACATTATCGCAGTAAGGCTAGATACTCTGAGAGGTCGCAGTGTATCTCAGAGGCACCGTTGGAGACACCTGTTTAAGGCACAGGATGTCATTCACTCATCAGCACGGTATGCTAACACCTTGAGTTAAGCCTTGTGTTTATCTTAGCTTCGGATCTCGTTCCATACGCTAACCAAAAGAGTGGCCGATAACCAGCAACTCTAGTGAATGTTCCAAAAGATCCTACTGGGCCCAACCACGTCAACGACGTGTGAACACGGCGGTTGTCGTGGTTGGTACTATCAAAAAAATAGTGACCAGAAGGTATCAGACATGATTGCTGCTCAGTATCCGAATAGAGCGCTACCCGGAAAATCAACAGTACATAGGACTATTAAAAAATTTGAGATCAAAGGCACAGTAATAAATAACTGCAGATGTGAAGCAAGGAAATATCAAAGAGAAGAAAATGTAAGAGATGGTAGAGACTTGAAAGTTTTATTGCACGTGGAAGAAAATGGAGGAAAGGTGAGCACAAGGAAACTTCAGGATATCATGAAAAAAGGTCATTTAACAGTGCTCTGGATTTTGAAACGCATAAAAACTTTTAATACAAATATGAAAGGCTAGAAAGACATAAAAAGCTGAGGGATGGTGATAAAATCAGACGGCAGGAATTTTGCTTTGATATGATGAGAAGGGCAAAGATAGACCGGGATTTTTTTAAAAATGTTTGTTTTATGATGAATGCACATTTACGTTAAACAATGAACCCATCATCAAAATTACCGATACTGGAGCAAAGAAAACCAACATTGATTTGTTGAAAGAAGGACGCAATATTCACAGAAAGTAAATGTTTGGGCGGGGATTTTCGGACACCATATTATTGAATCATTTTTTCTTATTCGAAATTTGAATGCAGAATATTATTTGAAACTACACGAAAAACAAATTTCACCCACTTTAAATGATGTCTCCGGGGAAAATCAAAAAGTTTGGTACCAAATGGATGGCTGCCCGGCACATGATACCCTGGTTGTTCGGAAACACTATGCTTTTAATGGAAATGTTATTGGCCTACATCACACCAGAAATTGGCCAGCCAGTTCTCCTGATATTTCGCCCAATGACTGCTTTCTCTGGGGTCATTTAAAAAGCAAGATATACAAGGTTAAAAATTACACTAATTTAGACCAGGTAAAAAATGCTCTGCACAATGCAATACAATTTCAATTTACCAGCTAGCCAATTTAGGAAAACAAATTTATAAACGTCTGGGTTATTGAGTTACAAGTAGTCAATGGAGGAATATCTGACATTTTTCTTAAATCTCAATTTTTTTTTTATCTTGGGACAGTCCACGAAGGCTGATGCCTAAGTACTAACGTACCGTGGGTGTCTCAAGTGTGATGAGAGGGAGTTTGTTCATACGGGACTTAAATATTTGGAGATTGGGAAGAGAAGGAAAAACTTCTGCGAACAGCAGGTTCCATAGTCTTGACACTCTAGCGATGAAGGAACGAAGACAGCGGGAAGTTCAGGGTCCCTCTAACTGAACTGTAAAAGGATGCATAAAAGTTGCACTACGTGTTGCTCTGTTGGGAGCTGCAAGAGAAGGGATTATACTGGCCAATTCCTCTGAGCAGAAGTCGTGAAAATACCTATAGAAGAGCGACAGATCCCCTAAAGCTCGATGGTGGGCAAAAAGAGGAAGCCTTTTTGTGAGCGTTGGATCATTAATAAGACGAACGGCTCTTCTTTGAATGGAGTCCAGAATGCTAAGTGTTGTAGGGGACCCCATTCCCCAGACATGAGAACAATATTCTAAAGAGGGTCTGATTGATTTGGGATACATACAGAGTGTACAGATTGGAAGAAGATAAATATTTTCTGGCTCGGAAGAGGAATCCAAGCTTTTTTGAAGCTGCTGAGGCTATGGATATAATGTGTTTGTGCCAGTTGAGGTTATTCTCAAAAGTAACTAGCCGACAAGATTAAACGACTCTTTGTTCTGCAGAACTTGGCTACTCATATGTAAGGGATGAGCATTGGCAGACTTTTTTCGCGACAGCGAACATGACTGTGTTTTCGAAGCATTAAACTGAACAAGATTTTTGGCGCCCCAATACAAGTTAAGTTTTAAGTTATTTCCAACATATTATTTGTAATAGTGTATTGCAGTAATTCTATATGTTGTAAATACCATAGTTCTTAAGATTTGTTACTATAGTTTAGTTTAGACCAACTTACTTTGTTTGCATAAATACAAGTTTAATTTTTTCGCTGTACGATTTTTTGATAATGATAAAGCACCAAATTTCAAAATGACAACGTTTAGTTACAACTAACTGGTATGTTTATTGTTGTTCAAAAAATAAATTTGCAAGCCATATTTTTTTGATATCGATTATAGTGGCGTAAGAATACCTATTTTACAATTAACATGGCTCATTATTTTATATTATAAGTAAATTTTTTGCTACAATTGGTGGAACATTTTAATTTCATTTTATATTGTCAAAAAAAGAATTTCCAAAGTAATTCGCTGTTGGTTACCCATCGTAGAGAGAAAAATTTCCGATAAAATACATGCGTTGCCATGGTAACCTGTAAAAGAAATCCATTTTAATTGGGTAAAAACAACTGGTGTAAAATTTTCAACATAATGTTTTTCTAGTATCTAAACAAAATTTTCTATACTTTAATTATGTGAGCTGCTGTATCAAAATGAAAAAAAAAACTTTGAGGCAACATAATACAAAATGAGCTATTACACAGTTTCCTCGAGCAAACAGGAAAATCTCCTGCAAAAAGTTCTTTTCTCGAGGAAAATGCAGCAAGTAAATAGCAGGAGCGAGCGCTTAGATAAAACGCGCCATGGCAATATATCAGAATTTAGAGGAATTTACGCCCCCGCAAAACTACCAACTGTTTTACGTTTTGGAGCAATTTTCCTAAGTTATTAGAATGCAGAGCGGCTCGTGCATACTCAATGGATTTACGGTGGATGATGATAAATAAGATTGCATTGTAAATAAGGTTAAAGTTACCCCATATGTATAAAAAGAAGCTGCAGGAAAGATATTTTCTTTTGTCTTTGGCCAAAGAAAGATCTCAGCAATCATGCAGTCATATAAGGTGTTTCACCTCGAAATAGGAGATAATAAGCTGTAAGCTCGTATATACCTTCCTTTTGCTGTTCTTAAAGTTGCCTTAAAAGTCCCATAAAATTCCTTGTCTGCGCCTTAAGTTATTTAAGGTCAAAGGTCATAAAAATCAATTTTTCGCGATTATCTCAGTTTCTATAGCTCCCTTAATTTAAACATTTATTATAAAAATTATGGGGCATAATAGCTATTATGTATCAAGGGCGTTACTGGGACTATAATGCCCTGAAGGTCGAAATAGCCCGAGGGCTAGATTTCGACCTGATGGGCATTATAGTCCAGTAAAGACCGTGGTGCATACAATGCTTTATGTTTTACCCAAAAAAGAGTTTTTCAATGACTAATTACATTATTTATTCGTAATATAAAAAGTAAGTTGCACCTGTACCTGTATACGTAAGTAGATAATGACTGGTGTTAAGTTTGACTTTGATGTTTCTGTCAGTTAGTCAGTTGGCATTTTTTATTTAACGATTTGCTCAAAATGGAAGAAATTCCACAAAATATAAGAGAAAAGGCCATAAAAGCGACCGAAAATCTTTTGCCAGTTAAATCAAGGCAACAGTATGATCGGGAGTATGGCATATTTGGTATTTGGAAAGATGCGAACGCAATTCTTCAAATAACCGAAAACGTTTTAATGACATATTTCCAGGAACTGGTAAGTTATTGATTTTATTTTAATACATATGTTTAACAAACTTTATTATTTTTAGTCGGAAAAATACAGTCCGAACTCTCTCTGGACCAAGTATTCCACCCTAAGGTCTACGTTGATGGTCTATGAAAATATAGACATTTCGCAATACCATCGTCTCATATCTTTTTTAAAAGTTAAGTCGAAAGGATACGTCCCGAAGAAATCTAAAGTTTTGGAAGGAGAACAAATATTAAAATTTATTAAGAAGGCTCCTGATGATATCTACTTGGTACACAAAGTCATATTGGTAATGGGTGTTTTTGGAGGTTTAAGACGAGATGAGTTGGTCAAAATGACCATTGATGACATTGAAGATAGAGGAACAGTCTTGGTTATAAAGGTACCAGAAACTAAAACTTCAACTTCAAAAAGTTTTACTATCATTGAAGAAGATTTAGGCGCTTTAAATTTAATAAAAAAGTACACAACATTAAGACCAGCTGGAATAAAGGAGCGAAGATTCTTTCTTACCTATAGAAAGGGTCGATGTACAGTACAACCCATTGGAAAAAATACCATAGGAAGCGTCCCAACATTGATCGCAAAATTTTTAAAACTGGATAATGCAGAAGCTTACACCGGCCACTGTTTGCGTCGCACATCGTCAACTTTACTTGTTGAGGCAGGTCCTTCGTTTGAAACGCTAAAACAACATGGGAAATGGAAAAGCTCTTCAGTAGCTGAAGGATATATAGAAGAAAGTATTTCATCCAAAAACAAAGTAGCCAAAATGATTGCCAATTCAGTTAATTCCGAGGTTAATTCCGTATCGACTATTGAAAATTCTTTAATTCTTCTATACAAAATAGCGTTAGTGCTACCACCGCTGCTACCATCACAAAAAACACCGACCATTCTATAGTGGATCAGCTACATTTTCCGGGACATTTCAAAATTGTAATTTTTATTTTGGAAATAAAGTTTAATTTTAGTATTGTTTAAAGAAAAATTTATTTTTGTATAAACTTGATCTTTATTGTGAGAGAAATAAAATTGGATAAGCAATAAAATTTCCATATTAGCGCATTAGGGCATTATAAGCGGGCATTATCTAATGCCCTAGGTGTGATAGCAGGTATTATTGCTATCATAACATATTCCGTTTCTAAGGTATTATAGATCAATAATAGATAGGTAAAACATAAAAAAAATTTCATACGCCCAACCGTTTTTGAGATAGAGGGCAGAGAGCCCAGAGCGTTCAGCCATACTCATTGTAATGCAAGGTCAACCGTGAATCCCAGTGAATTATACCTTGTATAAAATTTGAAAAAAAATTTGTTTAACCATTTTTTTTAAACGCCCAGCCGTTTTTGAGATAGAGGGCAGGGAGCCCAGAGCGTTCAGCCATACTCATTGGAATGCAAGGTCAACCGTGAATCCCAGTGAATAATACCTTGTATAAAATTATTAAATCATTAAAATATCATTAGCAATAAATAGTTTGTATTATTGTACTCATTAGATAGAATTCTTATGCTATATCCTAATTTTATATTAATTTATTCAAAGTAGATTTTAAGAAGAAATAAAACTAGTGGATACATTGTAATTTTATTTTTATTTATAACCTAGATATTTCTTAAAATTTAAATTAAAATAAAGTAAAAACATATAAATCTTTAATTATTTAAAGAACAAAAGTATTAATTTTCTTCTTTTTCTTCTTTATCGTCGTCATCTTTCGGACATGTGAAAATGTCTGTTTCATTTTTGTCATCTTGTTGTCCTGTTTCATTGTTTCCAGGCCTCAAAACCGCTTTGTAATGAAGCAGCATTGCAACCCGATTTTCTGAATCCACAGCGTAAACCACATTTATTCTTACAATTACAAAATAGTATATTAATTAATTCCTCAAAAGCCGGTGGTAATATTGTTGTTATTGGCTTCAGGACGTCATTTTGCAGCCAACCTATTCTGGTCTAAATATGCCTAACCATTTTTAAACCTGGTAATAAACATGATTTATGTGTTGATAGGCTGCTGCACTTTTCGGTGGAAGATTGGACAACTTAACAGGTTGATGAAGCGTTGTAGCCTTTATGCAATGAATATATCGAAGATGATCGACATTGCCCTCAGATTTGGGAGCATTATGTATCGCTAGTAAGATGCGTAATCCATTTTCGTCCCAATCAAAGCTATCTAGCCTACAGAGACAGGCCTGCCTAATGATCACGGGCGCGCTGCGCTCGACACCAACGGCGGCCATGGAAGCCTCCTAGGACTGCCTCCTCTGCATATTTACTTGGGGAGAGAGGCAAGGTGGGCAACCTACAGACTCTATCAAGCGGTTAGTAACAAACCGCAGGCGTGTCATATGGAGAGCACCAGTCTCCTCAGGAATGTCCTGACCTGTGACGGACTGGGAATGCCCTCAGTGTAGTCTACCCACAAAGGAAGGACTGGAGTCGAAAAACGACCGACCTGCTCCGGGCTGACATCTGTTGGTACACCGATGGCTCCAAAACCAAGGACAATGTTGGAGCTGGAATATATGGACAGAGGCCGAGGGCAAAGTTTTCCTTTAGCCTATTTTACGAAAATAAAAAAGAATTGCCCAAGATATTATGGCCGTTACTGTACATAAACTAAAAATTATACTACAAGGTGCTACTCGTGAAATAAACACTAGGTATAAAAAAGATTGTATGGTGGTTCCGATTAGCAGAAAGGAAATTGGGCACAAATCTATACATTTCTTAGCTCCAAAATTTTTTAATTTGCTACCAAATAACCTTAAAGAAATAATGCATTTCAAATTATTTAAAAATGAACTAAAAAAATGGCTTTTACAAGAAATAACTTAATCTATATTTAAAAATTATAAATTTCATCAAGTCCTAGGTCTTCCTGGATTGTTCCTAGTACCGATGCTGCATTACCCCGTTGCACAGCTAAACCAATTCTTTGGATAATGAAACTTCGAGATTTTTTGCATTGTATTTTTTTGCAAATTTCATTAATAAAACCCTTAGCCTCATCACCCAAAGGACCAAAAGTTTCAACAACAAAAGGAATGAAGATAAAGCGTTCTTCAAGCTCTTTATATTTTAGATGTTTTTTATTCTCGGCAATACGAGCAGCCGCACCTACAAAATTAGAAGTTTTGTCCAGATAGGATTTTGCAAGTGTATGGCTGCAAGTAGCGTCCCAAAGTAATTGTTTTCCATATTTCCAGGGAATTAAGGTCATTCCATCTACCCGTTTTCCATCGCTTCTGCAAACTCCAAGAGGCTCTAACACAGAAGGATTTTCAGCTAAAATCAGAGCTCTTTTGATAATGTCATTTATCTGACTGTGTCTAGAAGAACGCCCTGCGCTTTTTTGCAGCTTAACCCATGTAGGCCATAAATATCAGCATTTTCGCCGCAAACGCAGATGTGCTCTCCACACACAGGCAGACCAAGTCTGAGAGCGATGAAAATATGGAATGTTTTGTTATCTAACAAATTTCACAAGGACGAAGATGGAAGTGCGTGAATCCAAGCATTACTTTCAGGGGCCTGAAGAGCAAGTAGGTGTGCCTTATCTTCACTTGTCTGGCACATGTTTGTAATATATTTGTGATGAGCTTGGCAAATTAAAAAGTCAAAATCTTTCTGTTTTTTTGGTAATTCTTGTGGTTGATTTTGAAGATTGCAAACAGATAACCATCTTACAAAACAATTGCTAAAATCATTATCTACTGTCGCAAGAATATAGGGAGGTAAAATTTTGGAAAGTAAACCTGACACGTCATTGATTGAACCTAAAAAGGCAGAAATAGACAGGTGGATGTATCTCTTATTCCAAGACCTCCAAATTTTACTGGAAGAGTGCTTTGTAACCAAGATAGATTAAGTTATTTATTTAATTTTAGAATATTGTTATTTGGTATGTAGTGAATTATTATTAATATATTAAAAAAAAAAGCTTTTACAATTCTACAAGTAAATTGAAATAAAATACGTGATTTTTTCTAAAATTATCCAAAATTTGAGATGTGTTAAAATACAAGTAAATTATAATAGTATGACTCAAAATTCTGATTGTAACAAAATTACTTGATTAGTGACTTTAAACTCAAATGTGACAATTTTACCCAAATAGTGACTTTACCCAAATAGTGAGACTACCCGGACATTACAAAACAGCTCTAACAAGGAACAAATGTTGCCTCTGCGCTTAAAATGTTTATTTAAATGTTTATACAAAAATTGTATTAATTTTTGGAAAAATAAACCTTATTATTATGTAATTTTTTTCCTAAAAATAAAACTAAATACTCTAAGTCAAAACAAATCACATGTACATATGAAGCCAGGAGCTGACAGTTTTTAAATGAAAATTTGTTGAACAATGCCTACGTGTGTATATACAAGACAAGAAAATTGCATTTTCGTTTTTGTGGTCGGTTTTCTTTGAAATCTATTCGTTAAAAGACTTTCTTTGATGTTGGTGGACCTGAAAATCGTAGAATTAAAGTTGGTGCAATGCTTTTTAGTATTTACTGCAAAATAAAGGAAATATACGGGCTCAAAGGATTCATAGCTTTGTAATAAGTTAATGCTTTTAAGAACTGTTTCCGGAAACCGTGCGAAAGTTGATTCAATAATGACCCTTGTAAAGCTTCTTATCGCTTTTTATAGTATCTTGAAAAAAAGTCTGGAATTAGCTGGAAGAATTCTTTTTATACAGGATGCAAGAAAAGAGCAAAATGGATGACTCCAGTGCACCTCTTCAAAATGGTTAATTTCCCGTGCTCGCGAATGTATCAGACTTCACGTTGTCTTGCAGCAATAGAGGCATTTTAAAAATTTTCTAAATAAACGGAGAGTATATCGTATACCTCGGTGGTAGAATAAAACATAATTTAAAATTACCTAATAACGATAAACAACACTACTACTTTTAAAAAAGGGAAATGCGAAAACAAGAATTTTAAATTTAAAATTTCAGGTTTAACAAACAATGCACTGGGGATTTTTTACGTCCCGTTTTTTTGTGATTTTTGACGTCCCGGTACTCTCGATAAAAATGCCGCGTGGTTTATCTGACAGCTTAAAATAGGAAGTTATACGAGTAATGCAGTTTTTCGGCAATAAGTCAAGAATTAATTAGGATATTAAAATGCGGTTTTTACCAGTTTCTTTGCTCTTCTATGCTCTTTTTAATGGGCTTTTAATAACAATACCATTGCTTTTAAATTTTTCAAAAAAATTGACAAATTTTTAACTTTGGCACAAATAAGTCTCTAGGAATAAAACAAAAAAATAAAATCATTATACCAATATTTTATCTTAAGCCCTGGTAAAAGCTCTTTTAAACAAAGCCTCGTTTATCAAAATCGGGTAAGCCAAAAAAAGGTTATTTTATTTTTTTTAAATGTACATTCGCTTCTCCCCCTCCATATATTTGACAGGTTAGGGAAAAAAAACGCTTAAAAGAAAAAAGTTTCCTTATTTTACATAGTTCATGAGAAAACCATCAACGATATAAGTTAATATGGCATATTTTTAAATAATTCGTGCCCTCCCTCACGAGCCGTCACTGATGGATACTTCGGAAATAAAAGAGCAGGCAGAGTAGAAAGTTCGGAACCTTTACAGATGGGCTGTAGAGGGATGCATAAATACAAAATTCTATGTTTCTATCTCTGGCTAGAAGGTATACTCTTGGATTCCTTTTTAGAAAATGTACAGAAAAAGTGACTTACACACGTAAAATTAGGAAAGTCTATTAAGACTACGCAAGTCTTTTAGTGGGCATTTCTACATTTTGTACTATTGACGCTATAAAATTAAAATTAAAAATAATAATAATATTTGATAAACAATCGTAAATCAGTACACATTGTTGGCTTATCAAACCGAAAACCCATTGAGACAAATGGCCATTATTAGTTGATATATCTACATAATTCATTTCGGTCTGATCAGAAATTGACATGAATTCGGTAAATTATTGGCCCAAAATTTTAATTTAGCTTGACAGAAACATATACTGTATCTCTAATAAACAAACCATTATAAAAACCTGCTATTTCAAAATCCAAAAATAAGAGTTTTTATTTAAAACAGCAACAAATCTTTTTAAAAAATGTGGCACTTGCCCAGGGAGGAAAGAGTTAAAATTTGGTTTGTAAAAGTTTCACAAATACAAAAATTTTGACAAAAAAATAGGCCTTACTAACTATTTTTGTTTCCCCGTTTTAAAAATTTGGAAAAATTTAATGCCTTTGGTTTTTATTCCTAAATTAAAAAATTTTGAAAGGGAATTTTTTTTAAAAAGGGTGATAATTAACCAAAAAAAATTTGAAAAATTTTTAAAAAAACAAAAAAGTTAATTTATAAAAATTAAAAATAGTAAAATTAAAAAATTTTACCCAAAATTTTAAAATTAAAAATTTCCCCCGGGGTTTTAAAATTTTAAACCAAATGCATGAAAAAGTTCGAAGTAGAAAAAATTTTTTTTCAATTAAATTTAAAGGACCCCAAAACCTTGCATTTTTTTTTTTTTTAAAACCTTTTTAAAACTTATTTTAACAAATTTTTTTTCATTAAAAAATTTTTTAAAAATTTTTTTCGGGAAACATTTTTTTCACTTTTTTTTTCAGGTAAATGAGGCCCGTGTACAATGAAATTTTTTTCATAACTCAAAAAAAAAAAAACCAAAAAAGTAAAAAATTTTGCTTTTTTTATTTTTCCCCAAGATTGGTTTTTGGGGGTAAAATTTTAGAAATTTTTAACCCCAAAACACCCTTTTCGGGGAAAAACTTCGATTTTCAAATTTAAAAAAAATTTTTTTGAAAAACCGAATACCGGGGTTTTTTAAAATTTAAAAAAATGAGGGTTTGGGGGAAAAATTTTGGGGAATTTGGGATTAATTTAAAACCATTTAGCGAGCGGGGATCGACGATCGAATTAATTGGTTATTTAAAAAATGGGTTTTTTTAAAAAATAAAAAAAAATTTTTAAATTTATTTTATATAAAATGTCTTAAATTTTCCCCAAAACTTCCAAAAAAAAAAAACAAGGGTAAAAATTTTTTAGAAAAATTGGAAAATTTTAAAAAAATTTCGAAATTAAAAATTTTAAAACCAAAATGGCCCCAAAATTTTTTTTTTTTTTTTTGAAAACCCTTAAAGTTTTTTTTTATTTTTTTTTTAATATTCCCCCACTCTCATAAATTTTTTAAAATTAAAATTTAAATTTTTCAAAACTTTTTTTTAAAAACAACCATCGTAACATTACCATAGATTTTTTTTTTTTTGGGAACCAAAAATTTTTGTTGGTTGCAACGATTTAAAAACAAAACAAAAAATTTTTTAAAAAAGGGGCTCAAAATTTTTTTTTTAAATGTTCATTATAAAAAATTTAAATTTTCAAACAAAATCCTACTAAAATAATCGCTACCCCATGAAAAAAACAAAAAATGTTAAAAGTAAAAATTATTATTTTCAATTATAAATTAAAACTAACACAAGGTATGCATTATGTTGCATAAACGCACCAAATCTCAAAAGCAGTAAAGCAATAGTTTGGTTAGTGCCATGCTATAACTTAACAGTTTAATTTAAATTTTTATAAAACAAAAATATTTAAACGCTTAAAGAAAAGGTTAAAAAAATTTTTTTCAGATTCATCGCCCACTACAGTAAAAAAATCCTTAAAAAAGGTTTCTATCTTACAAGGCCCGAAAAAACATGAAATTTTTCCCGAAGACCAATTTCGACGATGGATTTTGGAATTAAAAATGGAAAAGCAAATACAGATGAAAATTTT
>JAHBCN010019766.1:0-15616 GCA_019359885.1 Listronotus oregonensis
GAATTTTAGTATTTGGTTTATTTCAAAGCAAAAGAAGCAACCCCAGGCAAACTCTTTGCCTTTTTTCTCAAAACCCCTTGGGCGAGGGCAAAAAATCCCTTTTTGGTAGGAAAAAGTATTAGTTTTAAAAAAAATGAACCCACGTTGCGAAAAAATACCGAAAAAGTTATTCACAAAAACCCCCCCTACCCTTGAAAAACTCCCTTTCCGTTTTTCCAAAAAATTTTTTCAGTATCCCCTTTTTAAGAGTAAAAACTTATGGCAGAGGATTTTTTCGAAATCTTATCTCTTTTTTAAGCCTATAATTTAAAAAAACCTTTTTTAAATTCACCCTTTCAGTCCCCTAACCCCTTAATTGCTTTTCCGCCCTATACATAGGAACTTTTTTTTATTTTTAGGATACTATCCCCCCCAAATTTTTTTTTACCCTTTCAATGACCCCTGTATAGTATTCATGGCCCTCTGGTACAGATTTTTTAAAAGGGAGTTAAATGGCCATTAATCAAAAAACCTTCGAGGGAAAAAATTTAAAATGTATTACAACTGATGGAGGCAAAAGATGAGTGGGAAAGAAAAGGTGGTCGCTCTTGTGTAAAGGCTGAAAAATGACGGTTTCAAAACCATTAGCCCACATTGTATCATTCATCAACAGTCTTTGTGCGGAAAATGTTTGGATATGTCTGACGTTCTGAAACCAGTCATATCATCTGTTAATTTTATAGATCTTTTGGGTGAATCCCGAAAACCCGACAATTTATTGAAAATTGGAAAAGTGACTTCCTTATCTTGCCGTACGCTGGCTTAATTGGGGAAAGTCCTTCCCTTTTTGAACTTCGAGCAGCGATCGAAATTTTTTGAATGAAAATATCGCCCTCTTACTGAATTACAAAAAACCATGGCTGGGGAAGTTAGCATTCTATGTTGATTTGACAAAACATGTGAACAACAAATTTGGGATTCGGAAAAACCAATTTCCCCGTTTATACACTAATATCAAATCATTCCGGAAGAAATTGAGACTGTTTCAATCACAACTACGAAAAAATTTTTTTCACATTTTAAAACATGTAAATATTCAACTACGAGACTAGTTTCCTATCGATTTTGCAATCGAAACTTTGAGTCTTTAAATAAATTTTTGATACTCGTTCCTCGGACTTTGATGCCATTGCGAATCAAATTAAGTTTTTTCGAACCTTTTGATACTAATTAAACCCTCCCCCCGGAACTTAAAATTTAAATATTGATCTACAATGCAGTGATATAATTAAAACAAATATCAAAACTCATCTTTTTGGAATTTTATAAGTTTCCCCACTGACACAATTTGATAATTTGCATAAATTTTCGTGGTCTTTTTTCTGTTTTTGGTACTCTTATTTTTGGAAAACCTTCCCAAAATGAATACAAAAAAATTTTACAGATCAAATTAACGATGGATCTTAAATCTTTTAATAATTTCAATAAAATTAGTCCAAACAAAAAACTATTGTCATAAAAAATTCAATTACATAAATCTCATTAGTATTTCATATGTCATTATGTTTTTATAAGTTATGTATTATTTAAAATGTATAAAATGTTATTTGGGTTTCATTTCAATAATTTGTTATTTTTATACTGAATTAAAATTTTTTCTGCATATTATACATGTCTTTACTCATTACAATTCGGGTTTTTTCTTTATCCAAATTATCACAAAAACAATAACAATAAGCCTACAAGAATGTTATGGTTAGCGGGTTACCCTGATTTCAATTAGATGTCATATTAATAATTATTCAACATAAAATTAGAATACTTCAGTAAACTAAATTTAATTTGCTTAAAAATTTTTTGTTCTCAAAAGGATTTTCAAGTTTGCAGCTCCCGGGGCCGGGGGAAAATCTTTCCGCGGCCGGATGTCCCCCCCCGTGTTTAACCCCCGTTCAGAGTATTGAAAAAAGCGGTAAAAATTTTTTTTTCACAATATTTTGAGAGCATCTTATTATTTATTGATATTTAATAACAATGGTTTTTATTAACATTTTTTTTTTAATAAACCTTAGCAAGTGCCCCAAAGATTAGAAAATTTCCTTTACAATTTTTTTGCGCTTTGATAAAAAATTGTTTTGCCCATCTGCATTTTTAGCCGTTTTCGGCTATCTTTTCAGTGTATAATGTTATGGATTTTTCGGGGCCTTTTGCAAAAATATTGGTGTTAAAAAAAAGGTAAGAACCTTTTTGTATACAGGTAATCTTCATTTTTATTTAAAAAAAATTTTCTTATTCGCATATTATGGCAAATTTTGCGGGCTCTTTTTTGGGCTGGGCACACTGGTAGTAGTAGTAGTTTCTTACAAAAAATGCAGATGGGAAAAAAAAAATTGAAAAAGGGAAAATTTTTTGGGATCATTGGACATTGCTAATTTCATTATAAAAAAAAAATTTAATAACAAACCTTTTTTAAAAAAAAATCAATAAATTAATGAATACTCTCAAAATTTGAAAAAATTTTTTCCCTTTTTAATATTCTAAAAAATCAGAATGGACCCAAACTCATTTAATGATGGACGGTTTTCCCCTTCCAATGCTTTGAATGTTAAAAAAAAGTACATTATTGCTCGAGTAATGGAGCAATTCGCCCGCCCCATAAGTGAATCCATAAAGTAACGGCATTCTAACGGTGAGGGCGCAAAATAGGGGACCTTTGGACCCGTTATCTGAAAACCATCGATTTTTCAAAAAAAATTTTTGGAACCATTTTTGTATATTTCATAGCAATCTTTATTTTTTTCCCAAAAAAAAATTCTCCCAATTCCCTATTTTGGCAGATATTGGAAAAACCCATTTTCGGGCCTTAAAGTCTTTTCAGCTTTTCCCACCTGTTAATATTGACAAATTTTTTCGCTCGGCATCCCAACCTAAAATTGCCCAAAGGGAAAAAATGTACAGTTTATTTACATTTTTTCCCTTTATTTACGAACTAAAAATGGACGTTTTCAATAGTTTTCAAGATGTACCACTGCTTAAAAATCCCGGAAATTTTTTGACTTTTTAAAAATAAAAATTTTTCTTCGGTTTTTTTAAAAATCAATAATTTATTAAATCTTATTCGTTTTTTAAATAAATAAATAATAATCTTATAAATACCAAATAACAATATTCAAAAAATTTAAAAAAATCAATCTATTTTAAACTTTTTTAAAAATTCATCAAGTCCTGGTTTCCTGGATTGTTCCTAGGACCGATGCTCTTCCCCGTTACAGCTAAACCAATTCTTTGGATGATGAAACTTCGAGATTTTTTTATTGTATTTTTGCAAATTTCATTAATAAAACCCTTAGCCTCATCACCCAAAGGGCCAAGAGTTTCAACAGCAAAGGAATGAAGATAAAGCGTTCTTCAAGCTCTTTATATTTTAGATGTTTTTATTCTCGGCAATACGACAGCCGCATACAAAATTAGAAGTTTTGTCCAGATAGGTTTTGCAAGTGTATGGCCAAGTAGCGTCCCAAAGTAATTGTTTTCCATATTTCCAGGGAATTAAGGTCATTCCATCTACCCGTTTTCCATTGCTTCTGCAAACTCCAAGAGGCTCTAATACAGAAGGATTTTCAGCTAAAATCAGAGCTCTTTTGATAATGTCATTTATCTGACTGTGTCTAGAAGAACGCCCTGCGCTTTTTTTGCAGCTTAACCCATGTAGGCCATAAATATCAGCATTTTCGCCGCAAACGCAGGTGTGTTCTCCACACACAGGCAGACCAAGTCTGAGAGCGATGGAAATATGGAATGTTTTGTTGTCTAACAAATTTTCCAAGGACGAAGATGGAAGTGCGTTAATCCAAGCATTACTTTCAGGGACCTGAAGAGCAAGTAGACGTGCTTTATCTTCACTTGTCTGGCACATGTTTGTAATATATTTGTGACGAGCTTGGCAAATTAAAAAGTCAAAATCTTTCTGTTTTTTTGGTAATTCTTGTGGTTGATTTTGAAGATTGCAAACAGATAACCATCTTACAAAACAATTGCTAAAATCATTATCTACTGTCGCAAGAATATAGGAAGGTAAAATTTTGGAAAGTAAACCTGACACGTCATTGATTGAACCTAAAAAGGCAGAAATAGACAGGTTGGATGTATCTCTTATTCCAAGACCTCCAAATTTTACTGGAAGAGTGCTTTGTAACCAAGAATTTAATTTAATATCACAATTTGTTATGTCTTGAACTAAACTTTGTAATACATTATCAAAATTACAAAGTAATTCTGGAGATTTCCAACAAGGTGAACATCTTAACAAATAAGACATTCGAGGTATGGCAAAGGAATATTTTAGTAAATAATAGGAAATATGTGAGTCTATAAATTTTAATTTGGTGCTAAGAGATTTTAAAAATTCTGTCTTTTTATTAATTGAGTATTCAATTTCATTTGACGAAAAAGCACTTCCTAATAAATTAAAATTTGAAATGGGAATTACTGACAGATTAGGAATAACACTTAAAAAATTTGAAAGTATATTGGAATGATCTTTAGATTAAACAGTTAATTCACACTTATCAAAATTTAAATTTAAACCCAAATCTTTACTTCCTTTGATTATTTTATGAAAATTATCTAAAACCGATTTTGGGTTTCCAGCGGGACCGTCATCTAGATACCAAAGATTTATTTCTGTATTTAATGATAAAATAAGTGGATGAATTGCTAAACTAAAAAAAGCTGGTCCAAGAGGATCTCCTTGTTGGACACCTCTTTGAGAAAAAATATGTTGATCACCGTAAGAAAGTAAACTCGGATTATCATAACATTGGGCTATAAATGGTAAAAATTCTGGAAGATATTCGCTTACTCGTGATAAAATTGTTTTTCTATTAACCATATTAAAAGCGTTTTGATAATCTATTTTTAAAATAACTTTATCTGATTCGTTAGGATAAAGAAGAAAACGACGTATTGCATGTATTGCTGCTTCTGCTCCGCATTTTGTTCTGGTGGTATTTTTTGTTAAAAATAACGACCAAAGAAACGTGGAAAATTGTATTCTAAAAAATAATAAATGTTTGACCATAAAAATCTTCCACTTTAGGCGTAACTAATTTTAAGAGGGAGGAATTTGAAAAAAATTTGTGCAGTTTTGAGTTTGGGTCCGAATGGTGCGTTATAATTATAAAGCTAGGAGCATCCGAGAAAAATTAACTTTTTCAGATTCGTGATCAGCTCCCAAAAAAATCCCCGTAAATAAAATTTCTGTAAAATCGGCCGTGGGCCCTATAAGTAAAAATTACCTTATTTTACCAAAGTGTTTTCCTTGAAACCAATATCATCTGATATACATATCTTTGGTGTGGGTTTTATGTCCCACTTTTTAGATAAAAAAATTTAAACATCCGAGAACTTTCACTGGTAAACTCACTGAGCATGTCCGTAGATTTTTCGCTAAGAAGTACATCGCACGAAAATTTTGAAGAATTGCTTGAAAATTACAAACTTATTTTGACAAATTTTTTGACTTTCCGTCAGGTGATCTGCCTCGGAATTATTTCCAACACAACATCGACTTGTGGCGTTAACAATCAAAATCACTCTGTCAAATTTTTCGTCAATTTTTTTGTGTTCGCGCTTCATGTGACAAAATTCGCTGTGATGAACTCATTATTCAGAAATGTTAAGACGCTTAAAATACCCGTAAGTAACCCTTCAATTTGAGACCAAATTTTAGGTCATTTAAAAAATATATGTTGCTTACGAAAATTATTGTCTAAATACGTCAAAAAAAGGTAAGCGAGCTCCCATACGAATTTTCCAGCCCGAATATGCATATATATTTTTTATTTGGTAAAAATATACCGTTGTATATAAATAACACTTCTGTCCAATAATGTTTTATTATTATTTTAATTATGCCTATAGTGTTTCAAATGCAAACAAACCATTTTGCCTCCTAATTTTTTTTTAAATGCATAGAATGACTTGAAATTTTGACAGTAGGTAGGGAAGACTCCAAGTATCAAAATCTATATCATGCCGAAGGGCGCCTTTACCTTGGGGGTGGTTGCCAAACCATCTCGGGGAGGGGTGCAGTTTTTATATATATTTTGACAACAGAAATCGATGAAAGAATGATTTCTAAGCAAAAAATGTTCCATGCATATTTTTTGTAAAATGCAATTCTCGTCGATAAAATCAACGTTTTTAATCGGTTTTTTTGGAAATAACTCGATAAGTATACATTTTATCAAAAAAACTGTAAATAACAAAATTGTAGCTTTTAAAAAAACGAATTTTTTTTGTAATTGCTGTGGGACCAATACAAACCAAGTTGTGGTTTGTTAAAGGTCAGCTGTTATTCATCAAACACAAAATTTCAGAGTTTCAAAGGCAAATACCGCAAAATTAACGTTTATTTTTCGAGAAAAATAAATAATAACATTTTTGAAGCATTTGCAAAGACGTTTCTTTAAAAAAGGTATATATCATAAAAATTGAGTGAGTTATGATTAAAATAAAGTTAAACCAAAATTTTTAAGTGCAAAAATCTTCGAAAACAACCACCCTAATTGAAATGAGTCGTAGGCCTTTTTCAGTTCTTTTTATTTATGTATTATAAATACATTCCAAAATTTTAATCGATTTAAATTGATTAATTAAAAAAAAATGGAGCTGTAAGTAAAAGTCAAATTTCAGAATTTTACTGGATGACGAAAATTAAGTGAGATATAAACGTTTAAAGCGCGTGTGTATAGACGAGCACTACCTTGTTTTAGCCCTTTAAGGGTTTTTAACAGTTTTAATATACAGGACCTTATAGCTCTTAAATAAACCAACAAAATTGTTTTTTAAAGAACTTTTTATCGCAAAAACCTAAGGAGTTATGCTTAAAAAAACATTTTTTTGGAGCATTTTAAAATTCGATGCATTTTTAAAAAATCCGCGGTTTTGTACTATTTTTGGTATTGTAATATTGTAAGGGGTGAATTTTTAAGTATTAAAAAATTACAAAATTAAATTAGTAATACTTGAGCTGTCAAATTTTTTAATTACAACTCTGTGACAATATGTTAATTTTTCTAGGGTAAACAATTTTTTTTTATTAAATCATAATAAGGGTTGATTTTCAAGGAGTAAAAATATATTACATTTTTTTAAAGAATTAAATATTTATTTTTTAATTTATATGCGCCTAATTTTATGTGACTTGACTAAGAGCCCGCGACGCCCAGACCTTCGTTATATTATAAAAGCTGAAAATTCTTCTATACATGTCTCCTATACAGGTATAAGCAAACCCAGCCTATACAACCTGGGTCGCGGTGGCTTTGGCAGGTAACAGGTAGTAAAGGTGAGTAAAATTGTGTTTCAAATTTGTGATAGTAAAAAACTTAGTTTTCATATATTTTAATTTACAATCATATTAGAAACCGCCTCGTCTATTGGCGGACACTTCGGGCGGTAACAACCCCTTTCCAGACACCCTTACAGTATGATTATTTATAAATCTACTTTCGTCATAGTTTAAAATCTGGCTTTTATATATGTTATTCAGAAAACTATACGAATAATGTTTCCACAATCCCCAGTCACTTTCGATGGTTCCCTTATCTTCCCAGGTACATTGAAGTCTCCTCCAGGCGTCCGCGAGATGAATATACATGTACGTTGGTGCGAGTGAAATAGCATGATCGGTCCACGGCGATCTCTTTATGCGCATCAGCTGTCTCGTACTACGTATTATCGTTGATTGAGTAGTGTTTTACTACTCAATCAACGGTATTATATATTGTGTAGTGTGAACTGTTATACGTACAGAAAACGTTGAATAATTAATTTGTAAAGTTTATTGAATAAGTGGTCCAGTTGTGGTAAAGTGTTATCGTGGAAACAGAAGAAATGGATGAAAACAAATAAAGTTGTTTTATTTGAGTTATAGAGTTCAGATGTTTATAGACTCGTATAAAGTATCTGATATTAATGAGGCTTTCAATCGAAAAAAATTGAGAAATTTTGATGCTAGCAGTTTACCACCTTGTAAAAATGAGCTACTGCAGCATTTTACTAGCTAATTATATTTGTGCGATTTGGAACAATGCTCACTTAAGTAAATCTACTTCACGTAAACCTGAAAATAATGGTCAATACCATTTTAAATGGTTTGAAGGAGATCAGCTACCTAATTATGTCAGTGATTCTCTACAAACTTTGTCAGGTATGTTATAATGTTCAATGTTCATAAACAAATTATCGGCTATTCATAATTGTTCTAACTTGCTTTAATTATTACAGAAGCTGTTGAAGATAGTGACATTGATGAGGACGAATCCACAGAATGGAGTAGTGATGAAGATAATGGAAATACCGACGATGACGATGGAAATAATTTTAAAAAATTTTAAATTTAACAATACATTTTTTTACTTTGTTTTGTAATGGCTATAATTAAAAGTATAATTTAATTCTTATTCCATTGAGTTCATTACGATCTAATTTATTTTCTCTCCTTATAATAAAACCAACATACATACAAATTTATCTCCTTAACTTTAAACTTCAAGAATTTTATCATCGACTGCCGATTTTTCTTATTATTTTCTGCACAATTATCGATGGATATTTTTTAACAACTTTCTTAAATCACAACTTGATTTCATAAAATTCACTTGAAAAAATTCAAATTTTAGTTGAATACAAAATTTAATTATAATTGCAAAAGTTAATAGCGTAATGAATCGCATTATTACATTGTTGATTTCTTAATTTGTTGATATGAAATTTTTTTACATTATTTTTTTTAAATTTACAATTTTAATTCGTTGAGTATAGATCGCGCTATTTCACTTGCACCAACGTACATGTATATTCATCGCGCGGACGCCTGGAGTAGACTTCAATGTGCCTGGGAAGATAGGGGAACCATCGAAAGTGACTGGGGATTGTGGAAACATTATTCGTATAGTTTTCTGAATAACATATATAAAAGCCAGATTTTAAACTATGACGAAAGTAGATTTATGAATAATCATACTGTAAGGGTGTCTGGAAAGGGGTTGTTACCGCCCGAAGTGGCGGTTTCTAATATGATTGTAAATTAAAATATATGAAAACTAAGTTTTATACTATCACAAATTTGAAACACAATTTTACTCACCTTTACTACCTGTTACCTGCCAAAGCCACCGCGACCCAGGTTGTATAGGCTGGGTTTGCTTATACCTGTATAGGAGACATGTATAGAAGAATTTTCAGCTTTTATAATATAATGAAGGTCTGGGCGTCGCGGGCTCTCACTCAGTTTTCACGCCTAAAAAATAAAAAGCGCCCATTGGCATGATATAGATTTTGAAGAGGAGGGTAAGTTAAGCTTAATCCCAAATTTTCATGCGTTTTGAAAAAATTGCGAGGTTTTGCACTCTTTCTAGCTTTGTTTACTGGACTAATTATAGTCCAGTCATATTAGTCAAAATAGAGCAAGTATCTCGGAATTGAAGATAGTTAGCTATAAACTTGTATAAACCCTTATTTTTACATCCTAAAACTACTACCCGCTACTGCAGATATCTAAGGTCAAAGGTCAAAAAATTGACTTTTTTGTACATTTTTTGCAAAAATCTCGTTTTCCATGGGTTTTATGCTATTTGTATTTATTATAAATATTGTAGGGGAATAAATTTTGTTCAATTTTTTTTATATCTTAAACTCATTTTTCCGATAGAGGGCAGAGAGCGTGCAGTGTTTAACTATTTAGAGTATCATTTGAAGTCAACCGGTTGTCCCGATTAAAAACACGCCGTATAAAGTCTATAAATTATTGATAAATCTATGGTTTCAACATTTACATATACATTTTTGACGTAGAATTGAATAAAGAGAAAAAATGTACCTAACAATGAAAACTCTGTTTTTGGCACACCCTGTATATTTACTAATACTGTTAATAAAATAAGCGTTACCAAACACACATTTTTTTATCTTAAGTTTTTTTGTATCATGTACCGGGTGTCCAAATAAAAAAGGACGCCGGCTGTATCTCAGAAAATGTGTATCGCACAGCGTTGAGAAAAAAATATTTTTAGTAAAAGTGGTCAAGGGAAATAGCTGGAAATTTTTTTCAAGTTTCTGAAATGGCCGCTAGGGAGCGTAACTGCAACCTTAAATTTAAAAAAATGATGTGTCTGTGAATTTTGCTATATAGCGGCGACATGTAAAACTAACAAAACTTCAAATAATATAACATTTATAGCCCAAAAATAGCCCTTTTTAACAAGCCCAAGTTTGTTAAAATCGGCTTAGCCGTTTCAATGATACAGGATGCTTTTTACGGAAACCTTTAATACCCCCACCACTTTATTTTTAGAGATACAGCAAAAATTTTTAAACAAAAAAGGTTCAATTTGTCCTCGACTTTAAAAATTCGGTGTTTTTCGTTGGGTTAATGTAGCAAAATTCACAAAAATATCAATTTTTTTGATTCAAGATTGCAGTTACGCTCCCTAGCGGCCATTTTAGAAACTTGAAAATAATTTCCAGCTATTTCTCTTGACCACTTTTACCAAAAATATTTTTCCCCAACGCTGTGCGATAAACATTTTCTGAGATACAGCCGGCGTCCTTTCTTTTTTGAACACACGGTACAGGGGCAGAGATATTTATTATAAAGTAATATTTTTTCTAATCTAGTCCATAAAATATCTATCAAGAAGAGTCACCCCATCCCTGTCATCCATTGAAAGCACCCCAGCCACAGAACCCAATCTTCATTCTCAAAGATCCAGATCACTACCGCCAATTTTGTCCCCCTATAAACCTCTAGAGCCCATTTATTCGTTAAATTTGATCCCCCAAGTGGTAAAAATACAAAACAACAATTTTTCGGGGATTAAGAGCAATCAAGCGTTACATAAACCAACGCTTAAAATAATCTGCAAGTTCAGGAGATACTACAGTCAAAAAAATGGTGGCAAGTATAAAAATAAAAGTGGAAAAGAAACACTGGAAAAAAAGAAAAAACAGGGATTTAGGGATAAGATTTACGAAACGCCTTGTATAAAACCTCATAATGACACTATTAGAAGAAGAAACGAAGTGTTTGTTGATGATGTACTTGCACAACGCGTTAAAATGGTCAACAGCAACAGAAGTATTCATCTTCTGAGCACTTCAAATGCTGTAAGTCAAAATTGTAGCAACAAAAAATCCATGTCGACGTCTAAAAAGGTTATAAAACCCCGACAGCCCACTGTCTCTGCCATTTTAAATCTTAACGAAGAAATTAAAGCTCAAAAATACAAGGGCAATATTGTTGCCACCAAAGAAAGTAACAAGGTATCCTTCCATTACCTCAGTCCCGACCAAGAATGCAGACAATGCACTTCCAAGAACCACAAGAGGCTCACGGAATTTTATCAAAAGAATTCCTCTAAAATGGGCAAATTTTTGCCTGAGAAGAGAAATTATAGTTCGTATTATGCGGAACCAGTTTTCGTCCCCGAAGACTTGGAAAACAAAGGGGTATTTTACCAAAATAACTCCTCTAACATCGGCAATTTTTGGTCGGACAAAAAAAACTATAGCTCTTATTGTGCGCCAGGACCTCGGCATGACCAGGAAACCGTCCAGGAAGAAAATAAAGTGATTTTCGTTAAAGATCAAAGTCTTAGCTCGGGAATTCAAGAAACATCTGTCACTCTCTTTAACTTGATTAAATTACAGTCTAACAAAAGTAAAGAACAATTTGTACCTACAAACAAGTACAAATTCGAGGCGAAAAAATATACAGACGAATATAAGTTTCCCGAAGAAAAGCAGCGGAAGAAAAAGATGGACCCTTATCCCTTGGAAATGTTTAATGATGACCAGATAAATTTAAATCTAGAATCAGCCAAAGATATGACACCGAAAAAGATTGTGTCACCACCGGAGCATCCCGGGGTGGATGAGGACCCCACAATACAGCCACACGAACAATCACTTAATCATTTACAAGGTACTGAACAAAAATACGATCTGACACCTTGCGGATGTAGCAGACCGTATTATCGTAAACGCAAAGTACCCAAGGGTGAGAATTACAAGAAACAAAGACCAAAAAAACCTCTAAAAATAAAAGAACCTATTAAGAAAGCAAGTGGGGAACATTATAGGCAGCAGCTTCTCAATAACGAACTGCACGGGTACGAAAAGTTGTGTAACTTAGAGAACGAACTGAGCAAATGCTTAGATTTGGTCAGTTCTACCCAAAAACCATTATCGTCACAAGGCTACCCCATAGAGCTAGCGATGGAGGAATACCATTTAAGCAAGAAGAAGTGTCCGGACCGCGGATCCGGCATAAAGCAGGATCGCTGCAAAATTATCGTGCCTAAAAAAGAGGACGATAACGACCCTTGTAAACCACCGAAGAAGAAGGGAGATCCTTGCGAGAAAAAAGATCCCTGTAATCAGAATTACAAGGGATTGAGTCCTTACTGGGATCTAGAAACGAGAAACCTGCAGGGTCCTCAGGAAGCGAAGGTTCCTGGGCTTCAGGAGTCATCAGAGAATAATGTTATTAACGATTTAACAGCTGCACCCGCTTATGAAAAAGTATCGTCCATAGAATGTGAACGAGAAAAGAGTGTGGATTGCAAGAACGCCGAAGAACAGGATCCCCCTAAACCAATTATTAAATCATTGGAGTCTAAAGATGAAGCATTAGGGGAACTTGAATACCAGTTAGGAAAAAAGTGTCCCGATTGTGGAACTGGGATAAAACAAGACAAATGCAAAATTAAAACTCCCAAAAAGAAAGACGATAATGATCCTTGTAAACCAAAACAGAAGAGGGATCCTTGCGTTAAAAGAGATCCCTGTAAACATGCCAAGGGTCGACATTTGTTTCAGGGATCAGACAGCAATCTTGTTTATCGAATGAAAGCCTTACAAGGCTACGGAAAAGATCCTGGGGAATACCATTTAGACCAGAAGTGTCCGGATTGTGGAACTGGTATCAAACAGGACCGATGTAAAATCAAAATTCCCAAAAAGGAGGATGATAACGACCCTTGTAAGCCTAAGAAGAAAAGAGATCCTTGCGAGAAGAGGGATCCCTGTAAGAAAGCCAAGGGCCTGAGTCCTTGGAGATCGGACGGTAACCTTGTTTATGAAATAAAAACTTTGCAGGGGTTTGGAAGGGAGCAGGACAATGAGAATTTTCGTAAACCACCTTTGAGCGATTCGTCTTATGAAAATTACACAAAGCTAAATCTATTAAAAAGATATTCCTTGCCTCAAATAAATAGATATACCAATCAAGCTACTTTAGATAATAGTTATAAACAAAATATTAACACAAAAGGGCTAAATGCTGGCCAATTTTTGGATATTTATAAGGTAAAAAGTGGAAAATCTAAAGGTATATTGCAAGGAAACGAGAAGGTAGAGAATGAACCCAAAGAGGCAGAAGGGGGAGAAAATACGGAGGGAAAAGATGTTTATTTTGTTCACCCAAAAGACAGTTTGAATCAGAAAATCAGCGAAGCAATAAGCACGGTGGTACCCAAGGTGGAAATTGGAGAGGAATCGAAACAAAAACTAGCTGACGCCATCAAGAAGATGATCCAACCGGTGATAGAGAAGGAATTTTTAAAGTATGACGAGGTAAAAGCAGGTGAGTGGAAATAGTTGAATTTTAAAAGTCTTTATTAAAAAATTTCTTTTTCAGCGCTGGAACGCATGGAAAGGAACCTAGACCGCACATTGAGTCGTCTGAAACCTACACAATCAACAACCGCCTTTGAAACATCTAATCGCATTCGTATGAACTTGAAATACCCATGGCAAAAGAAAAAAGAATCCGAAATTAAGGATCTCGATAGCCATCCTCCGATAAGCGAACCATTTAAGAAAAATTCCGAGCATCGAGACCCTATCAGAAAGATTTCTGTAAACACCCCGCCGAATTTACGAAGAGAACCCTTTCGAGAACCCGAAGGAGAAGACCTAAACGTATCTTTTTCTAAGCGTAAAAACAACTACGATCCCTGCACGAAAACTCTTAAAAAGAAGGACTACCTTAGAAGAAGAATAGGTATTCCGGGTGCAGGAGGAAGTTCCGGTAGTAAAATGGAGGCTTCCAGTAAGAAGAACAACAATGATTCCTGTAAAAAAAAACTCTTGCAAAAAGAAGACTCGTGATAAGGCCGATAAAATAATCAAACAAAGCAAAAATTTGATCCGTATGTAATGCCTAGTAAAAGTCCGTTTTTGACTCATGCGAAAGGAAGATCCCTGTAATGACCCTTGTAAAAGGAAGATCCCTGCAAAGATGATCCTTGCAAAAAGAAAATCCCTGTAAGAAACAAGATCCTTGTAAAAAGAAGATCCATGTAAGAAAACCCAAATTGTCCTTGTGGCCTGATTGTCCCTGTAAGAAAGAAGCCCTTAAAAGGAAGATTCTGGCAAGAAAGATGATCCTTGTAAGAAAAAAGACCCCCGTAAAAAGGAAGATCCTTGTAAGAAAGATGATCCTTGTAAGAAAGACCCTGTAAAAAGGAAGATCCTTGCAAGAAAGATGATCCTTGTAAAAAAGAAGACCATTGTAAAACGGAAGATCCATTTCAAGAAAGATGATCCTTGTAAAAGGAAGATCCTTGTAAGAAGAAGACCCTTGCAAGAAAGAAGATCCATGTAAAAAGCGACCCTTTGGAAACAAGACCCCTGTAAAAGGAAGACCCTTTAAAAAAGACGCCCCTTGAAGAAGGAAGCCCATGTAAAAAGACGCCCGAAAAAACAAGATCCAAAAAAAGGAAGATCCTTGTAAGAAGAAGACCCTTAAAGAAAGAAGATCCCTGAAAAAAGAGGCCCCTTTAAACATACCTCTAAGTCTTGTTGTTCTGAACTAGCCGGACGGGCAAAGTGACATATTAATAACCCTATCTGCAAGCAAGAAGGCCTTTTTGGCCCCCTCAAAAGGCCCCCCCGCAGTCCCCGGACCCCTGGATGACCGAGACCCCTGGAGAAAATTACATGTGAGAAACCATGTGTACCTGCGGTGCCCGGCACCCCTGTAAGCCTTGTTCCGTGCGGACCGTGAAAAAAGAAATTTTTGAGAAAAGACTTGTCGTGAAAAACCTCCCCAAAAAGCCCCGATCAGGGGGTACCATCGCCTGTGGGGACGGGAGAGGGGGACGAGATCTTTAAAAAATTCCTCAGCCCGAAACTTGTCCGTTGAAGCCCAGTGCGAGACTAAGTGTCCATGGTATGTACTAAGTTGTTTAGTTAGTTTTTTTTTGAAACATATTTTATTATTTAAAATAAATATATTTTTTATTTTCAAATTTTGAAAGACTTTTTCCCGTAAATTTGGATACAGAAACTGTAGTCCCAAATTTTTATAGCAAAAAGGTCATTTTCTTTTTGTTTCCTCTGCGCCATGACTTCCCGGGAAATTTCCTGTAGATTACTTTAATCAAAAATTCAACAATTTTTTTTTAAAATTTTTAAAAAATAATTATTAAAAATTTGGTTTTTCCTTTTTTTTTAAATATAACAAAAAAACTGGCTATATCCTTTCCGTTTGTAAAAATTTAAAAAACCCACAAAATGGTTTTTAAAAAAATTTCCCATCTTACCATTTTCAGAAAAGCCGGAAAAAAGC
>JAHBCN010019767.1:0-15841 GCA_019359885.1 Listronotus oregonensis
TTTTTTTTATTTCCAACGTTAAAAGTTATCTTATTAAATAAATTATTGTTCAAAGTTACATAAATCGTTTTTTCTCGTAATTGGTCCAATGAGATGCAAATAAGTCAATTTATTTTTTTTAATGGTAAAACGGTGAGTCTACAAAAAAGTCAGTAACCAAATTTGTTTAAATTGACCGGGGACACCAAAAAAAATTTTTTTGTTTTAAGAAAAGCAGTGGCGTACTACTTTTTCCTTCAAAAATATCTAGTCAGAGTCCAGTACAGCCCTGTTGGAAATAAAAAAATGTTTCTTAGGTCAAAAAATGCTCTTTAATGCGTAAACGCCGTACACCAATTTTTATAAAAATATTTAAAGTGGTATGAAAATGACAATAAAAAAAATATTTTTTTCTTAAAATTTTAACACCCTGTATCTCAAACATGAGCTCCTTGCGCATATCTGTTTATATGGACTTTTAGTCCTAAAATGAGTTGAAAAATCACATCCTGCATTTTTAGCCATCAATTAAATTACACCCTGTATAAAACAAATATACCAAGTTTCATAAAAATCTAAAATTTTTGGTGAAAAAATTATTATTTTTTGGTTGAATTGACATGGAATGACCCTTACGATAACCTTATCCTATTTATTGATATTCCAAATACAATTACCTTTTCGGAAAGTAATTGAGTTAAAGTAATCCAATAACTGAGAAGTAATTTAATACGATTTTTCAATTATTTTTATTCAATTACCGAAGTCTGGCTAAAGATTCCTAGTTAACAACAAAAAACCATGGTGCATTCTTTCTTTTAATTAGATATTTGAAAACTATAAACAGTATTTTATCTACTTCAGCGCTTTCACTCTTCCGTGGGTCTATATTTATTAGTGTTTTTGTCAGAGTTTGCATCCTTATTGCGCCCACACAGTGATAAACAAAAGATTACGCTGGATACCTAGGAATTGGATGTCTTAATTTGTTGTTGCTAGAAGAGCGAGATATGGAATTATCCAAGCTAAAATTTTTAAATATATAAAGATTTATTACAGACCAGTTCTATGGTGTTTGTTTTTTAAGTTCATTGCTGGTAATTTAATGTTATTTTATCATTTTAAACATATTACTCTTAGTTGTATTATTGTTTAAATTGATAAAATAATTGAATCGTATTATTAGCGATAAATTTCATTTATTTGAGGGCAAGGAATTCTTTTTTTATCAATTTTGGATCCGTAAAAATTAAATATGTTGAATTTTGGGAAAAATTGGAATTTATTTACTAATCCTAAAGCACAATATCCAGATTTTTATCTTTTCTTATAAAACAAGGTACATTTGGAAAGATGTACTGTCAAAATTATAATACCTAATGTGGAATGACCCTACATGGACGAGTCGCCACAATCAACATGTTAATTTGGAGTACAAAATTCAAAATATCGAAAAATATTTATCAAACAGTTTTTATAATATATTAGTATCATAAGTGCTTATATCCGCTTATTTGAAGATTCTTTAGTCTGTTTGTTATTTAGAAAAAGTTAACACTATTTTACACCTTTTGTACACACCTAGTCCTAACCTTCCATAAGAGCGTTTACGTAAAAAAGGTGTAAAATAGTGTACACTATTTTTGAATAATAAACAGATTTTTTATTGAGGCCAAGAATCAAGAAATAATTATAAAGACATGACGCATTTTCTGTTTTTCTTTTTTTATTTTCTCTGCAGTTCAAGGATTATTAATCTTTTTTTTACAAGTTTTCCTATTTACTTTTCCTTTAAAAGAAAGGAAGACTGCATATAAGGAGGGAAGTGTTATTAGTATTTTTTTAATAGCATAATTTATCTTTTATCCTTCAGTTATTTTTTGGAATTTGTTTATGCTTCTATAAATAGATGTTTTTTTTTCTTTGAAGGTAATTGTTCAATTTAAAAGGCAAGTCTGTACAACCAAAGTTATTTTAAGGTCATATAAAATGTATTTGCCTTTTTAAATCATTTTATGTTGTCTCTTAATGATAACTAAAATTTTCATCGACCTAAAAGAAGTAGTCTTTTAGGGTGGGCAAATGGGCCATAAAAATTCATCATCATATTTGATATGATTCAAAACTTAAATATTTTGAAGAAGAATATTGAAAATTAAATGCTAATAAGTTAACAAAATAACATTAATAATATTAAAGAATTTTTAACTAAGTGCTTTTCCTAAAATACATTGAAATAAACTTCAAATATACAGTTTGTTATGGTTAAATGACAGCTAGCACTTATTAACTGGCCTCACTCCAAGTTACAAAAGGTATTGTTCAGTGTTGGCTGCCCACTGGGTTCTTTTGGGTAAAACCCATCTTAAAAATTACACAGAGTTTTTTTAAAAGTGGGTTTTTAAAATTTTTTAAAGTTCTTTTTTGGATGATTTTTTGAATAGTTTTTAGTTAAACAATTAATTACAGTGGAGCAGTGATGCGACTTGAACAAGATTTTGTGACTCGAGTCACTCGAGCAATTTTATTACCTCACTCGAGTTTTTCAGTCACCCGAGTTGCAAGTTTGCAATTCGAAAAAGATTTCTTTTAGCAATTTTAAACAAATACCTTTATTATTTTATATTTTCTTACTAACTTAACTACTTGGGCAGCGAACTTCTAGATGCAAGAATCAACTCGATGCGCCGAGTTGACTCGGTAACTCGAATGCATAGAGACTCGAGTAATACAGGGCTCCAGTCGTATCACTTCAGTGGAGTCTTACTAATCCGGCACTTTCGTACATCGGCACGTCCAGTAGTGCGGCATCATACACTACTGCTCTCCTCCCGCGCATTCTCTTTGTCGCTCCCTATGCGCCCCCGCGCCCCTTCTTCAGCTGCGTAAATAGTTAATTAAAATATCGTATTGTGTGTCTTATAGAAATATATAATTGTACGAAATAGATATTCCCTCATTACTATATGGCTTTATTTTATTTATCTTGAATTTCCGTATACAATCGATAATCCGAACATTTCAACAATCCGACACCCTCTGGTTTTTAATAGTGCCGGAATATTGGGTACCTAGTAGAAAATAGTTGTTTGTACGAGGGGAGCAAAATGCAATGCTTTCGCCTGAAGCTTGATTTAACAATCGGCGTAAAAGTGTTTTTCGCCAAGGGAACATACAATATTTTCTGTAGGATCGGAATCATTAAACCGTCAAGAAATTTTTGACATTGCGCACAAAAAAATTGTTTTAAACCGTGTCATTAGAAAACTTAAGCCAAATAATTAAATAATACGTATAATAGCAAACAGCGTTTAAATTGCCCAAGTAATAATTGCATATGGTATGATTAAAGCTATCAAAAAAGTGCTGTATGTTTGCTTGAAAGTGCTTGAAAATAAAATAAATGCAAATCCTATTGAACTAAAAAACAGTCGAGTATAAAATGCCATCAAATGTTGCCAGAAAAATATCGAAATAATTATGAAAAGACGTATGAAGATTTTGTCTGCTGGTGTGATTTATAGCAGGTGAAATATATAAACAAAGGTGCCTTCACAGTTTACTTCTCTGAAAGAAGAAATTACGTTTTTCTGATGTATAACATGTAATTATTTACGAGTACTCTTCTATGAGGAATCTATTCTCCCTTCAGAGTTTTTGAGAGGGTCTTCGGCAGATGAGTAGACCAACGTAAATCCGAGATATGTGGGGCCGTCTCTTAGGTAAAATTGCGATTTTTGCCTTTAAAATTTTTTTAATTTTTAAATTTTAATTTTTTAGATTTCAAACTAAATTCTTTTTGAAAAATCTGAAACGGTAACATTTTTATTTTTTTTAATCTAACTAAATAGAACCCTTACAAATTTAATAATTGTGGCCCCATGGACATTAAAGAAAAATCGGGAAAACACAAAAAGAGGAAAAAAAAATTTCAAATCCAACTTTTGCTTTAAAAAAAAAACCTAGAAAAATCGGGTATTTTAATTGGTCAAAAACGTTATAAAATTCACTCCTTTCGGAACGATACAATAACCCACAATTTTCCCCAAAACGGCAAAGTTATTTGTCAACTTTATCAAAGGTGACTTTTTTTACAAATTCACCCATAAAGTTACAAAAACCCCTTCTGTTTTAAAATTTGGTTCCCATATCGTTCGAAATGGCATGAATTAAATGTTTTTTTTAATTTTAGAAATACTCGATCATTTTTTATTTTTTTATTCAAGTTAAAATTTAATATTTTTTTTTTTTTGTGGTTTGAGGCCCGTATTTTTTTTGTGCTAATTTTTTTTAAATTTTTGGTTTTAAATTTAATCTAGATTAAAATAAAATAAAAATGTTGCCAGTTTCATTATTTTTCAAATAGTTATTTCAGTTTGAAATCTGAAAATTGAAAATTAAAACAAAAATTAAAAAGATTCTAAAAAAAAATTCTTTGGGCCAAGGTCAAAATATCTGGGTGAAACATAGCAAACTCCTACCCAAGTTTTAAATTTATTCTACTAAATTTGCCGGAACCCCGTAAATTTTTACGCCCCTGCTAATTAACAAACAAGCTTTTGATCATTTTTAAACTATTTTTATTATTAGACAAAGATGTATACATTTTTTGTATTAACACTAAAAAACTTTCATAATTATGAGTCATTTCTAGCAACGTTTGGTATTTGCCCTAGATATTTAAGTATTGCAGTAGAGGATAAACGAGCAAATTTTTAATAACATCACAACATAATTAACACAATCACAAGTTTCTTTTTTTAATTAAGTTTAGTTGGAATGAAATGTGTAAATTGAGACATCCTTAAAATTATTATTTTTTTATAATTAGTTCTTTAAGTATTGAAGCAAACATTCTTTAAAGCTTTTCCCAAGGATCTAGGGTTAAGACGAAGATAGTTGTAAGGATTACGTACTACTTTGGTAAGAATATCAGTTTGACTTTCTAATAGTACCACATCTGCATGGGAATCCCCTTTCTTTTTGTCTTTTTACTTTCCTTTTTGGGGGACGTCACGAAATCCAATTGGCGCGATTAACTCGAATCTCGGGGATGGTACTTCCACAATAATTTTGGGGGCTGATCTTTAAAATTTAAATGACAACCCTCCCCTGGTAAACCCAACCATAAATAAGATTGCCACAAATAAAATTTTTGTAGGCCCCGCACCTTTTGAAAGGGTACGGGGCCTGATTACCCTTTTAATGTTTAGGTTTGGGTATTTTGGATGCCCAAAACACACCCCAAAAAAACCT
The DNA here is from genome assembly GCA_019359885.1 of Listronotus oregonensis. Taxonomy (NCBI): domain Eukaryota; kingdom Metazoa; phylum Arthropoda; class Insecta; order Coleoptera; family Curculionidae; genus Listronotus; species Listronotus oregonensis. Next base: position 5,236 of record JAHBCN010019767.1, read on the forward strand.
TGACAAACTCCCAAAGATTAATGAACTAAGATGAAAAGACTCTGCCAAAATTAAACGCCTGCAATTTGCCTTTAACCTACATAATATCCAAAAAGTAGGTTAATAAATTAAAAATTTTAAGTCCGGACCCTGGGGTACCCAAAGTTTAAGAGTTCTACAACTAACAGTTGGGGTCAAGAGAAATAAACAATTATTGTGGAATTACTGTAATTCAAAGGTAGAGCTGTTTAAAGAATCATCAACGCCTTTTTCGCTAAGTTGAACAAAGTCGGTCGTGGATAGTAGTCTATGGGGACCATAGGCGAAAACCGCGTGTAGTTTGTTGGTTAGGGTTTGGGGTTTTTGGGCTCGTCTTGTTGACTTTCCCGATTTTAATTTTTGTTCAGAAGTAGTAGTTATTTGTATAACGTCCCCTTTTCCCCAAAAAGTACCAAGAAATGTAAAAAAATATCTTCAACTTTCGGCCCGGGTTCCCCCGGAAAAAGTGAAGAAAAATGAATTAAACATTAAAAAAAACCCCCGGGGTTTTAGTATAATGCTCTTTCCCCGAAAACCCCCTTATTTTTAAATTTTAATTTTTTTTAAAATTTTAAAAGTTAAAGAAAATGGTCAATATTAAAATAAAAAATCCATTTCTCACCAAAAATATTTGTAAGCCCTTTTTATAACAGGTGGGGTTTCTAAATACGCTTTTTAAGGCAAGATTTCCTTATTGATAAGCGGTACCGTTTTTTTTATACATTGTACGGCCATGTATATTGTGATAACTTCTTGCCAAAGTTATATCACTTATATTTGGTAATTGGTAAAAAAATAAAAAAATTATTGATTTGTTGTACAAAACGAATTGTTTTTTATTTTTAAAGGATTTGGCAATTGTTTACGACAGGAGAAAACAGCCACAAATTTTTAATTAATTCTTGGGTTTGGTTTCTAATTATGAAAAATGGTTTAAACTTTAAGTAAATATTCCAAAAAAATCCTCCCCTATTAAATAACATTTATTTCGATTTCTTCCTACTTCATTTCAACCGTAAATTGATCCTTATAAAATCGGGGAGCCAACAATATACTTTGGCTGATTCAAAGAGGTATCTTACCGATGGAAAAATTTTTACACTACTTCCCAAAATTCAAAAGTAATTATACCAAATATTGTTTTTTAAGCGATTTGGAAAAACGGAGTCCAACCAAGATTGGTTTGAAAACCCTGAAAAACGATTCCATTAAGCGGAAAATTTTATTTTACCTCCTGGCAATAAAAAAGCAAAAAAGTTTTTGCGGCCTTAAATAGAGCGGGAAATCTTTTTTTTTTTTAAAAAATTTGATACTACATTTTTGACAAAGTTCCAAAATGTTGTTTCTTTCTTAGTAAAGAATTGGAAAATTTCCTTCTAAGTTAAAATTTTATCCGGTCTTACAAGGGTAAGACTGCCATTCCAAACTACTTTTTTCCTTTCACCTGTTTAGCCCAACTTGGCGAAAAATTTTACCAACAATTTGTGCAAATAGAACGGTATAATTTTTTTAATTATTTATTTTTTTTTACAAACCTATTATTTTAAAAAAAAATGATAATCCTTGAAATTTACTAGGATTGTCCAGGGTTTTAATACCCAGATTTTATTTTTTCTTTCCTTCGGAATTTAACAATTCGGTTACAAATAAAAATAATTTCGGGAATACAAAAAATCAAAATACCGAAGTTTTAACAGAAAATGCGAAAATTTTGGATCCTTAACATTTTATTATATATTCGTCAAATAAATCCGTCATTTCCTGAAATTTCTAGTTTAATTTCCGAAAAAGCGGTAAAAAATTATTTTTGACAAATTTTATCATTTTCTCTTTGGTTTAAATTCGTTTAAGAAAAACAGCGTAATAATCATTTCCTAATTCTTTTGTTTGCCCGGCATTATGGAATAATAAAAATAGTTATCTTTTAGTCAAAATAAAGTTTTAAGCTGGGCCGGCAATAAATATTTTGTAGTCATTTTAGGGAAGGGCAATTTAAAATTTTTACTTAACGGTTACAATTTAAAACTCTTCTTTCACCTAACAATACAACATTCTTTTTATACTAAATTTATCAAATATTTTACAAGACATTCTTTTTTTCATTTAATTTAAACAGGGTTTGTTTGTTATCCAAAAATGGTTTACCTTTTTCGTTTCCTCTTCCCAAAACCAAAAAAACACCTTTGATAAAACACTGACGTAAAAAAAGTGTAAAATAGTTCACTATTTCTGAATAACAAACGCCTTAAGTAGTAAAAATGGTGTGCCATTTTAATTCAATTACTAATTTATTTTAAAATGTGTATAATTTTGCCTTTTGGGGCCTTTTTACTTCACCTGGCTCATTGTGTCCTAATCGAAAAATAATTTTAATCTTACAACCCCCGGGCCCATTTTAATGTACCCATTTGGAATTTTCAGTTAAAATTTTTAGGTTCCTCTCAGTGCTAAAAACATTGGTGTGAATTTACAACGAAAAAGGCTGTCAAGAAAAGTGCACAGAAAACTCTTAGCCATCCACAGAGGACATCAAAGTGTTTGGAAAATCGATTTGGTTTTTCTTGCTATAAAAAAGGTATTTATATCAAAACAATACTATCAAACTCCTTTGAAAAAGATCTTGTACTTTCTAAATAGATTTAGTGTATTAAGTGTTCTGAATTTGTGGTTGGTGCGTTCCAATTCATTTTTTTTTTTCGTAGTTAAATGAAGGTATTTTTACATTTGAATTTTTTGTTGCATCTGCCTTTTTCTCAATTATTGATTTTTCAAAATTGCTGCATGTTCTTTTATTTTTCGAATTCTACAGACGCAAAATTTTTTTGCAGCTTTCCGGCTATTATTGGTAAATATTTTAGTGATTTATGAGGTATCAAGCTTAAAATATTTTGACGGTATACAGCTAACTCAACAACGGAAGATAACTTTTTAACTGTAGCAACTGTAAAATTTTTAAGAAGTTATTAAATGAATGCACACATGATTGTTGGTTGTTTTGATTTATAAATATGTTTTAACCAGCACTCGACGTTCTTTTTGGTTAAGTGTATAGTGTCAAAATATTCTTAGGTTGGTACCTTAAAAAATACTAAAATATTGACCAAAATAGCCAAAACGCGACAAGAAAAATAGCGCCTGCCCTATTCTTGTGCATAAAAGAAAAAATGCACTAATTTTAAAAAACCCAAAAGTTCACATGTGCAAATAAAAAAACTGCCGCAAGAAAAATTTCAAAAGAAATATCTTAAGAGTCCATTCGCGCCGTGAAAATTGGATCCAATTCGGGGTTTGTTTTTCTCAAAAACAGTATAAGTTATCGATAATTTTCAAAAACTGTATGAAAGCCAACACTTAAATCTGGCCTGTTTATAGTTTTTAAATTTGGATTTAGTTTTTAATTTCCAAAAATTAAAATCCCCAAAATCGGTTATGTTTAAATACTATTTTCCCCTTAACTCGACTCATATTTCAAAAAACCGCTACAGCAAGGCATAGATTATTTCCTTACCTTTAAAATGGTGTATAATTTATGTCATTTAAGTGAAAAATAGTTACCGAAAAACGTAATCTCCTGTAGGCTTGCAATCGGAAACAACATCGCATCGATACCCCCAATTTGGAAGAACCTAAATAAAATATAATATTTTTAATGCGGCTATACGAAAATTGTGCTGTGGGAGTTTGTTAGTCTCCGCCCACCGTCTCCACGTCCTTTCGCCCGACCCCAAAGGTGTAGCGTAAATGCACTCTTAAGCTTTAAAAACATCATAATAGGATTATCCGATAATTGTTTGCCCCTGTTAGTGCTACTTAAATATGCGCAATATCTTAGGTACTAATGGAGAAGCCTTAATAAAACGAACGAATTATATGTAACGATATTAAACTACGAGTATAAAGTGATCAAAAACAATAATATTTTAAAATAATTTACCCGGTGTTTTATAGAACTTACCCATTTAGGAAGATATAATAATTTTAAAAATATATATATATATATATATATATATATATATATATATATATATATATATATATATATATATATATATATATATATATATATATATATATATATAATATATATATATGTCGCACCATTTAAAACTGGACCAATATAATTAGACAAATAACAGCGCCACGAGCATTTTTTTTGCACCAGTATACCGAATTGCTTTCTTAACGTATTAGATTTAAAACAATTTTTCAAGAAAAAAAAATAAAGTACCTACACTTATCCATATATAGTTTTAGATAGTAGGTGAAATGTTCGAAATTTCCTTCGGCTTTTAAGTACTTTTGTACTCCACGAATCCTAGTTTGGCACTCGAATAAGTTTTTCGTTCCTTAAGCCGCAAATAATTTATAGTAATGTTTAGGTGCTTTTGCAATTTTTTAATAATGCGTTTGGTTTAGTGAACTAAAGGTAATTAAAAATGAAAAACAAGTTAATATAACAGGATTAGCAACAAAGGTTGCAAAGAAATATCTGTTCGAAAACCGTGGGTGAAAGGCGAGACGTACCCCAGAAGTTTTGTATTAATTTTTGTAATTTAATAGTATGTCTAATAATTTGCACTATTTCAACTAATTTAAACACAAAGCTAAACAAACAAACCAACCCTAAATAAAATCAAAACAAATAAACGAACTCCAAAAAGATATAATGAAAAAATTTAGAAACCAATACACTGATTTTACGCCAATCAATTACCAAAAGCAATGAAGCTAAGGTCACCGTGCCCTTTTATTTCGGCGGATTAATTATGTCGTAAAAAATGTTTATAATAATATGTTTAAAAAATATTTTCAAAAGCAAGTTTAGTTTTATTTAATTGTAAGTTTGACTGTATGTATACTTCAAGTCCAAAATTTCTGTCAATGACGCATCGCTCGCTTTTAGAGTGCCCCGCGTTGTGTGGGGTCAGGGGAATCAATTCCAGTGGCGTATGCATTTTAGAAAATAAATGATAAAATTTCTTCAAAACATGAAAATATTTTTTACAAGAAAAAGTTATTTTCTCACATTTTCATCAACCCTTTAAATTAGTAACAAGCCTATATTATTTTGGTATTATTCGGATTAATGAAAAATGCAATTTTTTTGCTTAATTTTGCACACCTCCTATTTTGAGGTCATAGAACACAAATTTGAGTTTTTTGGCGATTTTTCAACGTTTTTCCAAAAAAAAAATACATTTTTTACTTTTATTTTACCTTCTCTGATTTTATTTTGCTACAAGAAAAAAATAATAAAATTTTAGTCTTAACGTTAATTAAAAAAGATGTAAAAGCAGAACGATAGAAAATCCAAGTTACACCGACTTAATTCACCACCGATCTTGCAATCTCAATATTAAATACGATATTCACACGCATTGCTTTCAAAAATATCCACTATATAAGGAACACGAAAGCTCTGAGATCATCAGCTTGTAGAATCCTATTTTCGGGTCTTTCGTGTTCCATTTTAGGATTTCCATATCAGAATATTTTGATTAAACATTGTGGGTTAAGCGAAGCAAGGTTCCATACCTTATAAAAATGTTATAAAAAAACTATTACAACCTGGTAAAGGAACATTTTAAATTTCGAGTTGAATTCGACGTAAACGTTTTACCTACTTTTATTGAAAATTAAGGTTTTTCCTTACTTTTTAAGTGTTTTTTTTAATATTAAATATATGAGTTTTTTTAAATATGTTTTCGTGCAAATGACAAATTTAAAGGAATATGTCGTAAAATGGAATTAAACAATTCAATTATTATTATTTTTTTAAAAACTGTAAGAGGAAAAAAACAGCTTTTTGATTATTTTAACAATCGAAAAGTAAAAAGTGTGCAAAAAAAAAGCGAAAAAACGCATTTCCCGTATCCGCATAATTTAATATTGATTTTTTTGCCTTTTAAAACTCTGAATACCGTACGCGAATTAACTTTTGTTAAAGGTGCACATATCTCTCAGCATCCAAAATGGTTAGTTCTGGATTTCGTTCCCGAATCCCATGGTAAACATTTTTAACCATTATTCGTTCTTTTAACGTTTTTTATGGGCGGATAACTAGTTAAAGGTTGGTTAATATTCATAGTTTACAGAATTAAAAGCACTTAAAACACTAAATCTTTATATACAAAACAATATCTATATACTACAATTATTAAAATTTATAATATTTAGAAAATACCCTGTATAGCAATTAAAATTTAAACTTTTCAAAATCTGTCCATAATCAATAATAACTAAATAAAAATCATCGAACAGCACGAAAACCCTGTCGATACGCTTATTTTCAAGTCTCTTCAAGTTGTAAACTAAGGAATGTGTGTTGCCACTTTTATTGTCTTCCCGATAACAATGATTTCAATACATATTGGCGTGCTATTTTAAGTGCGATCGCTGGCTGGTGATTTATTTTTGCGAATTATGACAACGTGGCGATGAAACTTTTGGCCGGTTCACTGTTATTTGAGCGGAAAAGTATATCATAGGCTTAAAAATCATAGTGTTAGATTTTTATTCAGCCGCTTCGTCGGTTGGGTGGCCGGTATTAAATGAGTCACTAACAGAAATTTTGGACTTTAGGTATAGTTGCCCTAAATGTTTTTTTGGAGCTAGGTGAAATTGTTGGGTAAAAAGAATTTTCTGCACGTTCTAATTGTCTAAAATTTAACCAAAACAACGATTTTTAAATTTGATAGATAATTTGATATTGTCTCTAATGCTTTGGCATTTCATAATATATTTTATTGCTGCCTAATATATGTCATTTTCTCAAAATTTGCATTGAAAGACACATTAGAAATAATATATGCAGTCATTTAGTTTTCTTGTTTAAAAAAAAGTAAAAGTAATTTTTGGCATAAACATTTATTTTTTCATTATTTCAGTTTGCTTTAACAATATAATATTTGCTATAAATTATTCGTTTTTAAACTGCCAATAATGTTTGGGAAAATGAAAATAATTTTAAAAAGTATAAATATTCAACTTTTAATTATTGCTTTAAAATCGAATTTGATAGCTCTCTGGATCCTTTACCCATGTTACTCACCTGGGAACTATTGGACTGTTTTAATCCTAAATCGTCGTCTACGTTACTTTTTTTCATTAAAAAAAAATACAGATAAGGTGATCAAAAAAATATTTTTACCTTATGCTTTTATACTTGCACGGAAGTACATCACTAAATTTTAGAGGTTAATTTTTTAAACGGTATGTATATAAGAACATATATGTCGACTGTTTACCACCAATTCCTTCTGTCTGCAAAATCTAAAGTTATGCACAGGCGATACAAAAATATACTTAATAATTTACAATTTCGCATTCGTAGTTACCAGTACTTTTTTTAGTTTTCTTTTAAAGTATGTTTTTGTGTCGATGCCTGAACATAATTTTAGATTCTGCATGTAGAAGGTATTAGTGCTAAACAGTCGCTTTCTCAAAATATTCCGTTCCACAATTATACACAGTAAATATTTTAATCGGCCATCAAAAACGGTGTGCAAATTTTCGTTACACAATTTAAAAAAAAAAAAAAATGTTAAAATCGACGGTGTAAGGATGTGCTAGTGGTGGATTATCGTAACGTCGTCTTGTTTACGCAAAACGGCGCATATCCTAATTTTTAAGTTAAAAATATTCAAACATGAAAGGTGGCCCTTTAAAATAAAAAAAATATATATATATATATATATATATATATATATATATATATATATATATATATATATATATATATATATATATATATATATATATATATATATCACCTTTTTACTTTTCTGCAAAATCTTTAATAGTATTGGAGATATTGAGCTTTGTCACAGTATACATACAATTTACACGCAGAAATTTATTCTTGGTTGTTAAAAGCTATTTGGGAAAAAATGCCATTTTAACTTAATAATATAAAGATGATTTAGGCTGACTTTGTTACCCCAGTTTGGTTGCTGAAATACCTATCAACCTATTTCGGAGATATAAAATCCCAGTAACTTGGGGGTCTTTCCAAACTTATAAAATGAGGGACCATCAGGTAATTTCGGGCAACTTTGATTTTCCAGTTTAGTTAATCAAACATCTACCAATTCATTTCAGTGCAAAAGTTTTGGTGCTAGCAGTCTTGTCGTCTCGAGGAATCCAGAGAAAATAGCTGTCTCGACGAGAATTTTCCACTCTCGCTCAAGGGAATAATCTCTCGCCTTGTCACGTTTTTTTTTTGTAATAAAAATATTATTTATACAGCGTGTCCTGCTAAGTTCTTTACATATGGGATTTTTTTTTAAATTAATTTATCAGAAAATTTTATTCTTTATAAAAAGTTATGCATGGTTCGAAACCAACAATGTCACTATCAGATATTAAATTTTCCAAGCGTAAACGAAGTTCAAAAAATAAGAATTTTGCCTAAAAGTAAAGTACCTTTATTTTTAACAATATCCAAAATTGTTATTAATAAAGTTGATCAAAACTAAAAACCACCTTTATATGCAATTCTACCCATTTACGATGAAAAATTGGGTTTTGTTATTGCTTACAGTTTTCTACATAATTAATTATAAATAAACACAACAGAAGTTAATAACACCATTTTTATGTACTTTATTAATTCTAACGCGTTTTGACGGTCGCTGTTAAACACTTCTTGCTATCAACAATTCATTTGTATGTCAAAGCATCCTAAATTACATGTAATTACAGTTAAATTGGCATTGTTATTGTAGACATACATTTCCAAAAAGAAAAAAATATTTTTTTTATCGTAAATTGCATATTTAAATGTGGTTCTTAGTTTTGATCAACTTTTTAATAACAATTTTTAATATTGTTAAAAATTAAGGTACTTTACTCCTGGGCGAAATTCATATTTTTTTGATAAACCTCGTATACGTCTGGAAAAATTTAATATCTGATAATTACATTTTAGGTTTTGGACCATGCAGAACTTTTTATAAAGAATAACATTTTCTGAGAAATTAATAAAAAAAAAAATCCATATTAAAGAACTTAGCAGGACACGCTGTATAAATATATTAATCTAAGTAGTTTTTAAAGTTAAAATATGATTACTTTTATATTTCCATACATCTTAGGAATCGTACGCAATGATTTTTAAATTTAAATAGTGCGGATTTACAACAAAATCCTGTTTCAAATGTTTGGAATTCAGCAGCGTCCCAAAAACTAAAAAACGAAACCTATACACCATATACCGGGTGTCCCTTGGAAGTGGCACACCACTACAACTTTTTGTTTAATATGTTTAGTTGTCAGTGTACATAACCTTTGGATTTTCTTTTAATATCATAAAAATTAACGGTTTTATAGGCGAGGCTTTTCTACAGGATACCTGGTATAGGAGGAAATCAAAAATACTTTATTATCTTTATATTCCTTTATCAAAATTAAAAAAAAAAAACGCAGCGTGTAGCTTTACTAATGCGTCGAAACTTTAATTTAATATCAAACCCATTTTTAATAAGCTTTCAAAATACACCTTTTTTTTTTTTGTAAATGCAATCAAAACATATTTTTTCATAATCGAATGGCTCGTGAAGTTTAGTTTTGTTACTTATCATTTTATAAAAAAATTAGATAAAATTACAACCGATATGTCGCAGTTACTTTAAACGGTTGTGTTGTCGTTTCATTTGACCATATCGATCTGTAAAGGAAGGTTACTTATTGATTTGCATTAAAACGGTTACCTATTTTTAGTCTTTAAAAAACTTAGACATCACTCAGTGTAGTTTTCAATTTGTTATTTTTAAATAAATGTTTTTTGCTGACCAACAAATATAAAAATTACCGTTAGATAAGATGCGTGTATTACCTAAAAACACTAAATACGAAGAACCAAAAGAATATTAATTCCGATGTAATTGTTGCAATGCTTACGGGACTCCAGGGTGGTTGTACCAAATATTATTCTTTATGTAAATGGTATAGTACAGACATAAACCTACATTATTTCGTAAAAAATATGACCCTTGGGTGAAAACATTTTCCCTGGTCTGAAAATATTTAATTACTTTGCCTGCCCATAAAACTAGCAAACATTTTTGGTAAATCCTTAAATAGAGAACAAACAGCTTTTTTTAAGAAGAAGAAAATTTGCGCGTGTAAGGCAAAGCTAATAGAATTTTCATTGGACCAAACAAATGAGAACTTCTTAAAGACGACTACACTTTCGGCAAAAGAAAATAGAGCGTGGACCGGCTTCAAAAGTGTATGTAACAACTTCTTAAGTAACAAGACATCGGAGAACTACGCAGATGTAGTTGGAGAACTTATCGAATTATAAACATGTTAGGAGACCACTGTTAAAGCCTTAAATGTGATACCGATTCCTTTGAATACAAGCGCAAAATGGCGAGATACTCATTTCTATGTAGGGACCGGACATCGATAAAAAAACCATTACAATTTCGAGCTTAAAATGATATAGAATATACTAAATAAAAATGCAATAAATAATTCAACTTCCTTGGGTATTTATGGTTTTTATTTTGGTATTTTTATTCATTGTGATTTCTTGTAGAATAATACATAAGACGTGGCAATAGTAAAAAATTTAGAAGAGTTT
>JAHBCN010019768.1:0-15630 GCA_019359885.1 Listronotus oregonensis
AAACTGCAGTGCTTTTAACCTCTACATAGGGCGCTTTGAAATTTCCACACCATCAAGATTCTGCAAATTTGTTTCGAGTGAAACAATGTAAATGTTCCCCTGAAAAAAATATGTATATTTTTTTTAAATTTATTTAATAAAATAAAGTTTATTTTAAATACCTGCAGCAAACATTGCTAAATTCTATTTCTAATGATGTGCTCATGAACTTATAAAGGGGCATCCACGAGGCATCGAATTGCAGTTGTTGGGGTTTTTTATAATCCTTATTGTTTCTGATCCCAGGAATTACCTTTTTTAACGGTAATTCCCACTAGGGCATCAGCTACTCAGTTGTTTTTGCCTTTTTTTAATTTTTAAAAAAAAGGAAAAGCAATTGATGACGAAAGTACAAACCCTCGAAAAGAAGTTTATGTAATAAAAGAAAACTCAAGGAGACATTTTTTTAAAAAAAAAACAAATTGGAAAAAATTAAAAAAAAAAATACGAGTGGCATATTTTTTTTTAAACCCCCTGAGGTAATATCCGCATGCCACTGAGTAAATTACAAAGTAATTTTTTTTACCGTTATTGGGCATCATCAACAACCCTAAAATTTCTATCATTATTTTTTGGTTTAAAAACTATTACACTAAAACGAAAATCTGTCTTGTCTCTCCGGGCGTAGTGGTCAACCTGGTTTCGCGCCGGCGATTGGGTTCAAACCCCCCCCCCGCCGGGGAGACATATTTAGGTAGTGTTATTTAAAATAACGTCCGTGGTGGCACTACCGCGTTGTAAAAAGGTGCTGTGAAATGCAATATTTGCATGTTTCAGTGCTTGGGCGGTTGACGGAACTGGGGCAAAAGATGGGTTAAACATCGAAAAACCCGCACTCACGGTACTCTGATTAGGAGTATATATGTATATGTATATGTCTAGTAAAGTTTTGTATATGCAACCCCTTGTGATTTCACAAAAAAAAAAAAATTAACACCAGTTGAAAAAAAAGTATCGCCTTATAGTAAGTAAAGTCCGGCCCGTCCACAAGTTAAATGATGAACATCTTTTATCTTCGTCTCTTCCATGCCGTTGCGCCAAATTCCCCTCTTTCAAAAAAAATTCATTGTTGAACGGGGGGGGGTTCCCCAGACTAGTACCAATATAGATCTTTAAATTTTTTTTCCATTTTAGTTTAATTAATGATGGGTATTTTAAAAAGAACCCAAATTTAGCGCTGTTAAATAAGATTAAATACGCTTTACCAAAAGTTAGAGGTTCTCAATGCTTGAAAATATTATTTTTGTGGAAGACTGTACACAGTACAGGGGGGTCTGTTTGTTTTAAAAGTATTTTAAAACATTTTACACTTTCATAAGAGGGATTAAGTAAAAAAAATAACATAGTGTCCCTATTTTTAAAAACAAAAATACATATGTAAATTTTAAAAAAATCAATATATTTTTAACAAAACGATAAAAAATTTTGGGGTTTTTTTTGAATTTTCTAATACTATGATTTATATTGTATTTTTTTTTAAAAATATCGAAAAAACCCCTTTTTTCCCGAAAATTTCCCCGAAATGAATGCATGGCTTTCATACATGACAGATATCGACAATGTTAATTATGAAAATTTTTTGATTCTTAATATCTCCTTTCAAAAGGGGTTTTTTTTTCAATTAAATAAAAGTCACTTTTATTAACCCTATATCTAATTTTTTTATTTAATTCAAAAAAAAACCCTGTTTTATGAGTGAACTCCTTTAAAAAAAAAATGGGTGTTTTTAAAAGGCATACCTAATAATTATTAAATGTTAGTTTACATAGGCACACTTTTTTTGGAAAAAAAATTAAAAAACCAAACTTAGGTCTTTTTGGAAGTACTATAATTTTTTTTTTTTTTCTTTCCTTATAAAGGATAGAAAAAAAAATTGGCTCTTATTGACTTACATCTATTTTTATGATTTACATTTTTTTTTTAACAATTTAGTATTCATCATCCACAGGTCAAAAAAGATTTAACAAGTTAACTGTCCAATCCTCTCTACCCTTTTTGTAAATTCTTTAATAAATCGATAGTTACAAACACACATTCTATCTTGGTATTCAGCTCCCAAATTAAGAGGAGGTTCCTCACCCATGGATCTCATTGAAGCTAGGTCTTTTAGTACATGATATACCATTGTAATTTCCACAAACCCCTTTTTTAGGTTGGGGGCCATCTTCATCATTAAACATAATGCCTATCTGTAAAAAATATATGGTACTTTAATAGGATCAGTCAAGTATGGAATAATTAAAATACCTTGTGATCCAGTTAGAAAACCCCCAATAGACTACATGCACATATTTATTATACTGAAAATAGCCCTCTGTACCTAAATAACAGTATTCAGCCTTTTTTTTTTAAAAAAAATTTTTTAACAGAGCTAGAAATATTTAAAATTCAAATATAAAATGTTGCCACAAAAAAAAACATTGATAACACAAGCCCCTATCTACACATATTTACAATCCCGGGGGACACAAGCCACTGCACTGTTGCTAAATTTTTCCCAAAATTACATTTTAAATGAGAGTGGAGTAAATAAAATAGAAAAAAGGGTCTAATTCTGATATTGAATCACTTTGGATTTTTAATATTATGGAAAAAAGTCATTTCTATTTCTTTTTTTAAAAAAATAGAATAATATAACATGTTCACTTTTGTTTGAAAAAAAACAGCTAGAGAAAAAAATATATTGCAATTTTTTTAAAGGGGGGTTTTAAAAATTCCCCAAATTTTTTTTTTTTTTGTTTTAAATTTAATATTTATAATGTATAACATCTTAAGAAAATTGTATTAAATTTTGATTTTCAATCGGGAAAAAAAATTACGAATTTATGAAAGTTTTAATGACCGGTGCCCCAACTCAGTTTTGCACACGTTTTAGCTACCTGCGCTGAGAGGGTTCAGGCTATCAGGGGTAAATAAGCAAAACTTGATAAAAAAAAAATTCTAAATTTTTAGCTAATTTATTCCCCAAAAAGAGAAAATTGTTGCTTACGCCAATTGCGAAAAAAAGAAATTATTTTTTTGATATTAAGACAGCAGAAATTTTTGATAAATCGTTAATTACCTGTCGACTGTATCACACGATTTTGTTGCTAATTTAATGCTATAAATTAACAAAATCAAAATAATAGATTTTTGTTTTTTTTTTTTAAAACATGCTACCTGGAACTTTATTATTCCCCACTTTATAAACGGCTGTGATTTTTTTTTGGGGGGGGGGGAAACACAATTACTCTTATAGTAAAAACCTAAAAAAGTTTCTTTTTATCCACTAATATTTTTTATTTTTTTTAAATTTTTTTTATTACATTTAATTCATTTTCCCCCAAAAACAATTACATTAAATTTCTTTTTTTTACCACATTATCAACGGCAGTAGTTTTGTTGCTGTGTGGGCAAGCACTCAGTTGCTCCTATAGTACCAGTAAATTTAAAAAATTTATAAAAAAACTTTAAATGTTAAATGGGAAAATAAAAAGCCTCTATACAAAACTTTAAATCGTTTTTCCCCCCAAAATGAATTTTTTTGAGTCAGTGATCACCTTTCCCCAAAAAAATATCAAAACGATCGTTTTCAAAATTTGTAAAACATACAAATAACTATCAAGTGGCGTCGAGTTTTTTTTTTTAGTTAGAATAAATTTTTAAAAAAACAAATAAGTCGATTTTATTGTAAAAAAACGACATTTCAACTAAATGATGAAAAAACCGTAAACATTAATAAAAAAAAAAAAATTTGGGTCAATTGAAAGAGAGTCTAATTAACTAATCAAAAAAATTTGTTTTTTGATTTCAAATAATCTAGTGCTAAAAAAAAAAAACCCGGAAAAAAAAAATTTAAGTCGCCAGTGAAGAACTATATTCTTCAAATGTATTATAATATATACTAATTTTCAAAATAAATCTATAATAACAATGTTATGAGAAAATTCGGGGAAAAGGGTTTTTTTTTTACCGAACTAACTCTACCCTCCCCCCTTAAAAGTTGTTGTTGTGTGGTTTTTTTTCCCAAAGATAAGGAACAGATTTAAGAGTCAAAAAATTTTTCCGTAATTTTTTTTTTGTGTCAATAGGGTCCTTGCACTTTTTTTTTAAGATGTCGTTTGCACTATTATAGACCGTTCTTCAAAACCTACTACTTCGTTTTTTCTTTAATTCGTTTTTTTTCCGATATTTCGATTTAATAACTTCGAAATTCAAAGGTCCCGCAAAAAAAGCTTTCTGTTGGGGTTCCAATAAATGACGTCATTTATAGGTAAATGTCTGGTTGCCAAAAGCCTAGTAGTACAATTTTTGGCATTGGTACAATGACACAGTGGAGATGTACACTAGATGTACGCTTTGAACTGGGGGTTTTTTAAAACCTCTTTTTGCAATATTTGTTTTTTTTTTATCGTTGCTGTGATTGTGTGATTTTTTGGGTTTTTTGGTCAAAAAAATGAGTAAAGTTTACCGTTGGTGTATAATTACTCATTGCAAAAATACGTCTATTAATATGCCGGAAAAAGACTTTTTTTAAAAAGTTCCATCTGATAAGGCTTTAAGGAATCTATGGCTTCAAGCAGGGGGACGTGATCCTGAAAGGTTATCTTCAACATCTAGTTTGTTTTTTTGGGAAAACCCCCTTTGATGAAAATATTCTTTATCAGTTTTATGAAAATTCGAGCAGAATAGAAATGTTATCTTGTGCTTGTAATTCTTACAATATAGTTGATAAGTGTTTATTTTAAAAAATTTTATACATATAATATTTTTTTTTTTAAACTCATTTTTTTTGGGGTAAATACAATAATAGAAAATAATTTTAGATATTCTGATGATGGTTTAATTCAAAAAACCCAAACGGCAATTAATCACTGATTTTTATTTAAAAAATGCCCCCAAAAAACCCCCTTGGTAAGATCAAATAATTGGTATTAAAAATGACCCTTAAAAAAATTAAAGCTACTTATGTAACTTAAAACTTATTATCACAAATTTATTTTTTTTTATTTTACATATATTTACCAAATTTTAACTTCATCAGAAGTAAATATAGAAAAAAACTTATCAAATATTTAGTCGCAAAAAAAATTAAAAAAATTTTGCTTGCATAATGATTAAATAGACCTTAATCATTCCCTTTTTTGAATTTTTTTTTTAAAATTTAAAAAACCCGGTACCTAGGTAAATATTCTTAGAATAAGTTTATCTACCCAGGAAACCCCTTTTTCCACTGGTGAACCAAGTAAATGACAACTCTATTGAAATATTATCTATTAGGGAATTTTTTTTTAAAAAACTAAGATAAAATTTTTTTTTGGGGGTCTAGATGTTATTCTTTGTATACATTTTCAAAAAAAAAATTTGGGGTACCAAGGCAAAGAGCTATTTTGGCCAAAAAAAAATTTACAAGCAAATTCATTGAGCATGGAGTCAAATATGAGAAGGAAGCTTTGGATCTTTTGGGAAAAAAAAATGGCTATGACGTTGTAGAGACGGTTAAAAAAATTTGCAAACAATATCCATGGTTGGCTTATTCACCAGATGGTGTTGTAATGACCAATGGATTGCCCACAAGATTGGTAGAAATTAAATGCCCGTATGATGGTAATAGTTTTTTTTAAAAAAGTACTTCACAGAAAATTTTTCGAAAAAAAAAAAAGTATTTTTTAGGTATAGAGAATGATGCAACAATTTTTTACATACTTGTCCCTATTTGGAAATCAGCAAAGAACAAGGAGTTCACTTGAAGAAGAAACATGCATATTACGGCCAGGTTCATTGGGGTAAAGGCAGTACTGAATTTGAATATGTGTGATTTTATTATTTACCCCAGTAAATCAAAAACATTTTTAAATATATCTGTACCATTTGATGAAGATTTTATGTTTATGTTACATTTTATTTGTAAACGGGGAAAATTTAAAGTACTTGATTTTTTTTTAGCTATTAGTAATACTTTTTTTAAAATTTTGTTTAATAAACATTTACTTAACCACTGTTTGTCAGTGGAAAAATTTTAACTATAAGGGAATTTTTTTATAGTGGAGAGGTCTGTTTTCTGCAAAAAAAGTATAAAATTTTTATGGTGCCTAATCCACAAAAAAAAAGCACATTGACTAAAATATCCATTTTTTGGGGCATTAAAATCTAATCACATTCCTATTAGATTTAGGCAAATTCTTGATGATTGTTTTTTAAAAAAAAAAAGTTAATTGTTACAAGACCATATTACACACTACAGGAATATTATGATGATACTTTGATGTGTATGTATGTATGTATGGATGTTATATGTATGCATGTATTTTGTATATTTATAAGTTTTAATGATTGGCTACTTTTATTGCATGCATAATAAAATTGATTTTATTTTTCATTTGGTGACCAGATATCTAGTAACTTTGTTGGTTAATATTGTATTTTTTTTTGTATATACCAGCTTTTAAATTTTTTTTATATTTAAATGTTATGTTAGTTAATTTTTTTTTGCTTTGTCAATGAGAGTTTTTTCGATAATAAAGCATATTTATTATTATTTTTACATCATTTATATTTTGACCCTTGCTAAATAGCCTAATTTTGTTTTGACACTCTTGGCAAGTTGATAGAAGAGACATATAGCCCAAGAGCTGGTAAAAATTTTTAAAAGTAGGTTCTTAAGACATTTAAAAAGTGAAATTGCCTTTAAAAAGGCCCCCCTAAACATAAAGAAAAAGGTTCGAAGGGTAGCCTTACCAACCTTAAAAATTTTTTTAATTCAAGGGTTGGTAGGCACCCTTTTACCCTTCACTCGTAATTTTTTTTTTTGGGGGTTTTTAAAAGGGAAAAACCCCCCTTAAAAAGGGGGCAAAAAAACCCCTTTCCCCTTGTTAACCACCCCCCCCTACTACCCCGGAGCTTTGAAAATTTTGAAGGGGTTTTTTAAAGCACTTTGAATATTAGTGTAATTATTGCCTTTAAAAAAGAACCCGTAAACATAAAAGTGAAGGTCTGGCTAAGGTTTTGGGCCCCCCCTATCAAGCCTTAAATTTGTTTAATTCGGGGTTTGGGGGCGGCGGAAACCCCCTTCAGAAAGATTTTGTTTTTTATGTTTGGGGTCATTCGAAAATTTTCAAAATTTTTTCAAAGTCCCCAAAGGGGTTATTTAGAATTGTTCCGAGCTCCCTACTACCCCAAGAGATGGTGAACAATTTTGAGTAGGTTCATAATGCACTTTGAATATTAGTGTAATTGTACTTGAAGAACCCAAACATAAAAGTGAAGGTCTGGCTGAAGGGTAGGGCCCCCCCTAAAAACCCTTAAATTTGTTTCATTTCCCCCCAAATCCCCGTGACAGTTTGTGATTTATTTTGAACATTTATTGGTTATATTTTGAATGACAGCCTGTCAAACCATGTCAACTGCCAATTAAAATCAAAAAAAAATAAAAAACCATCTCGGATTTATTCTACGAACAGAGCTAAATTACTCTTACTTGAACTAAGTCGTGCCCCAAATAATAACAATGGGCCAAATTAAAACAATCATTTTTACTGCAAACCTTTTATTAACATTTGAAAAAAAAATTTTTTTTTCCCAAAAATTTGGGCAGAATCTATCATATGACTAATATATTCTTCATCATAGTCAATATAATAGACAGAAAAAATTTTTTTTTACTTAAACCCTGGATCAGCTACACAAAATATTCCTTTTTTTTTTCCAAAAAAAAAGCATCTGTAGCTGAATTTGGGGCTTTTTAAAATTTTTTGTAATATTACTATCATTAATATAATTTTTAATTGTTTTTGCACTAGCCGGACATTTTTTTTTTTTACAAATTCTTCGCAAATTGCATCCGGAGAAGCTCCTAAAAATGGATATTTTGGGGGGTAATAGTAGTCCTGTTGATTTTAATTTCATTTTTATTTCTTTTTTTCCCGGATTTCCCCAAACTTTTTTTTAAAATTTTTCCTCTGGTCATGGCTACAGTTTCTCTCACTTGTAACCCTCCCGTTAGAGATTCAACCGAACCGCTGATGTCTTGCCCCGGGTGCTTTATAGATTCTTGAAGCAGTTATTCTCCCCCCCAAGGGGTTCATGCCATAATTTTAACTGCTTTGTTCTGTTGTGGCATTACATGCTCCCCTTACAATCTTCACTGGTCATCTGGTTTTTTTAAAAAAAGTAAAATTCATTGCAAGTTTTTTTCCCCCCGTTCTTAAAAAAATTTTAACAACAATGTATGTATATGCTAAGATCTTGAGTGATTTTTTTTTTCGAAAATATTTTAATAACTGCATAGAGGATTGTTAGCTGTTGCATTTTTTTTCCCCCCTTTTCCCCAAAAACCCCCCCAGGGAAGAGGGGAATCTTTTAGTTGGAGGAGCTCCAAAACTTCTACTGTTATGTACTTAAGACTAGTTCCCCCACCAGAAAGTTTTGACTTTTTCCAGTAACAGTCCACTTCTGTTGGAGATGGTTCTTCACTTCGCCTATGAATCCACATAAGAAAGGCTACGGCATGTTTACAGCCACCTGTAATACAAAAACAAATCCAAAAAAATTAATTTTGTTTCCATCGATCAAAGTTAAAAAATGTTTAAACTTAAATTGTGTACTTGAAATACTTAATTATTACCATTTTGTAGTATTAACAGATTATAAATTACCTGATGAGGCAGGACAGTCATGGCAAAAAAAAGCTAGTAACTTTCTCTTCTTGTTCATTAATAGTAACAGTTACATTGTACTTTTTGACCTTACTTTTTTGCCCCCGGCACACTTTACTTTTTTGTATGCACATGTTCCCCTCTCGCTTAAGCGGGGCATATCCTACCGCTAAAATCCCCATATTTTTTTCCACCTGAACTGCAAAAAAAAAAAGATTTCATTAAAAATAGTTACAACCTTCTTGAATTCTTTTTTTGAAAAAAAAAATTAGGATATAAATTTGATGAACTCCTGAAGTATCATGCTCCTCAAATAGTATATTAGGTAAAAAACTTACCTATCAGTTTTAACACCCCCCGATTTCAGCAGCGTTGAAAAGATGGGGTTTCAAAAAAAAAAATTTCAATCATTATTCCATCACATACTGGCAAATTTTTAGAATCAGCTTTAGTGAACCCCAACCCCCGTCATTTTTGCAGAGTTTATTGTATAAAAAAATAAACAAATAATAAAAAAAAAAAAGTCAGCAAATCACTTCCAAACAACAAGAAAAAAAACAAAAATAGAACTAAACAAAATTAAGACAACAAAAAACCCAACCTTTTTTAAAGGTTTTTTCCCCAAAAACAAAAACCGTCACCAAATTTCGGGGCAGTGATTAAAGGGGGGCGCATTTTAATCACTGCGCATGAGCGTGATCTTCGGTGACGGTTTTTTAAATTTCTGGCGCTGTTGGAAAAAACCCTTTAAATGAAAACCGCAGTGTTGCCAGACGGGGGAATGTAAATTTCAAGTATCTGCCTGCTAGGTTTAAATATTTAGTTATAAAACATTTTTATTATCATAAGGACTATTTTTTATTGTTATAGGTACGCAAAGTAATAAATATAATATTAGTTGGTAAAATGATGAAATAATGGGATTATACCTGACACTTGGATTTGTAAAGGGGGAAAAGTACATTTCATACAAGGTATATAATCAACACTTGGAAAAAGAAGGCTTCTCTCAAACAGTACAATTAAGTTGGAATTTGGCAAATTATTACCTAGTGAGGCCTTTTCCAATCAGAATTTTTTTTGAAAATTTGAATTTTTAGTACTTTTATTTTTGAAATATCTCAGAAGTTACTTTTTTTATCAGTATACTAATTTACACACGAAATTTTTTGACCCATATTTAATCGAACTACATAGAAATTATAAACATTTTTTTTTCTTTAAGGCCCCCATTGTGATAGATTTTGATGGTGTAATTCCCCCTTTCATTTATTATGGTGAATATTTAATTGATATTCAACTGATTTCCAATTTATGGGGGAATTAAATAGAGGAAAAAAAAAGAAGCAAAAAAAATCGGGGAATCAGCAGGTCTGGTGTCACCCAAAACCATTTTTTTTAGATGTCAAATTTAAAAAGGGGCCGTCGTGAACTTTAAATCTTAATTACAGTGAAACAAAATTTTTTTTTAGAAAAGGTATTTAGCAGATGGTTTTTTTAAAGCAAAGCAAGAGATTTGACATATTTTTTTGGTCAAAATACATTTTTGGGGGAGCCCCTTTTTTAGTTAAGTTATTACCCTTTTAAGGGGAAAGCAAAAAAAAATCCTCCATTTTAACTGGTATTAGATTTTCTTTGGCCTTTTCATCTTTGACACTGTCTCTTGTAAAATTTTTGGATAATTTCAGATGAAACAAGTCCATTCAAGTCTTCGCCATTCGCTAACCTGTTTGAAACTACCTGGGGAAAAGAAACAAAAATTTTTCCCTTCCTTCTAAATTAAAACGGTTAATAGGATTTTATAATACATTATTATTTTCAGGGGGAACATTGTGGGAAAAGGGGTTTTATAGTTACTACAATTTACTCACAATTTATTCTTGGGGAAAATTTTGAACTACTAAAATTTATCATAGGGTATTATGGGTAAAAATTTTGCTCCTACTTTAATGCATTAATTATTAACACATTTACATAATAAATGTCACCTAAGATGGATAGGGGTAAGCAACAGCTATTTCTATGATTTGTAGGAAAACCCCTTTAAAAAAAAAAGGGAACAATTGCATATACGGTTTTCTGCTTTTTTGGGTTTTTTTATTTTTTTTTTTAAAAAATTACATTTTTTAATATCCTTTGGGATAACAAAATACTACCGGAGAAGAAAACTGTTTTTAATTTTTTTTTTAAAAATAAATTATGGTTTAGGAATTTGAGGCCGGGGAAAAACTATAAATTGATAATTTTTTAGTTAAAATAACCACGAAAAAAAATCTATTACAAAAACCCAAAAATCGGAGAAAAATTTTAATTTAAATTTTAAAAAATAAGGTTAGAAATAAATCTTATCATAACATTTTTTACATTGAAATTCAAAATAATATCAACAGTTTCCCGGATTAATAATTTTGGCCATAAATTTTGAATTCTGGTTTTTTTTAAAAATAATTGGGGAAAAAAGCTCTTTGCTTCCCCAAAATAACCATACCATAGGGGTTTGAATTTTTCTAAACAGTTTCATTTAATTTTTGGTTAGTTTAAAGCACTTTTATTTTTCCCAAATTTTATTTCAACGTGAAAAAGGGGGAAAAATGGGGGTTTTCCCAAAATTGGGAAAATCAAATTTAAATTTTAAATTTTTTAAATTAAAATAAAAAAAATTAAAAAACTAATTTCTTTCTCGTAGTATATTTGCAATTAAGGACACTAATATACTATATAAAAATTTTTTCCCTATATAAAAATAGAAGAAAACCGTTATATAATTAAAAACAAGTGTATCTTACCTCAACTTTTGGGTCCAAAAACGAAGTCAGGTATACTAAATTCTGGATCAAAATAAGGTTTAATTATAAAAGGCTAATATCAAATTTTTTTAAAGATTTAAACAAAGAAGGCCAAATCGTGTCGGGAAGTGCATTAAAGGAGAGTTTGTGGGATGGTGGAGGTGGACCACTTCTTCCTGTTGCGTAACATCTTGCTGATGGTTTAAAATTAGGGCCCGAAATGATTCTTTGTAGGCTGTCAATCCCATAAACGAGCTGCTATGACGAGAAAATTGGGGGTACATAAAACATCATGACATATTAAATTAGATACTATTTTACTACATTTTTTAAATTTTTGAAAAAATATTTTCAAGAGGTTAACATTCATTTTAAAAACAAAAATGACAATAAGCAAATGTCATGCTTGTCAATGAAACTTGCTTTCAGAGACTATGGATTGTATAGGCAAGGATCACCTTCTTTATGGCTGTTTGGACCCAAGGGGTAACTAAAAAAAATTTCGGATTGGGTCCCATTTGCCCAATAGGAAAAATTGGTATTTAGATGTCTTTTGGTTTTAAATTGTTAAATTTAATTTTTTAAAATTTATACATTACAAATAGTATTATTAAATATTTTAAAAAATTGAATTTTTAAAAAATTTAAAAAAACTTTTTTGGGCAAAAGGGGAAAGGACGTCCAAACATAATAATTGGGAAAATGTAAAAAACAATCCTTGAAATTTTAAACCCCCCTTGGGTAAACAACAAAAAATCTCGATTTTCTAATTCCGCAGATATAGGTTATTTGGACGTCCTTTCCCCTTTTCCCGGGAGGGGTTTTAATTTTTTAAATTTTGTTAAATATTCAATTTTTAAAAACTATTTTGGATATGCATATAAGAACTGTAATGTATAATATTTTAAAAAAAAAAAGACTTATATTACGAAAAAAAACAAAGGAAACGAACGTCAAAAAACCAATTAAATTTTTAAAATTTGGGTGTATAAGGGCAAATGGGATCAGCACTCCTTTTAGGTTTATTACCCTTGGTTTGACCACAAACTGCCCCTCACTAGAAGACGCTAGTGTAGATCAGGAAACCAATAAAAACCCTTCCCCGCAATATGTGAATGAAGTTTAAACCGGTCTTTAACAATCGCCATCTCATTTACTGCAATTTGGGGGGCCTTTTTTATAACAACAGAATGGGGACCCTTACCTGTAGAATCCAAAAAAGAGACTAAAGACAAGGAGCACCATCTTTTGTTACAAAATAGCCCACAAATTGCAGTAAATAGAGAGGGGTTGTGCTCAGAGGATTTCTAAATTTCACTTAATAAATGCGTTCAAGTTTTACCCATTGCTACTCCAGCAACTATTTATTTAATGCTTTTCTGGAGCCACTTTTTTAAACCAAACAGCCATAAGAGATGGTTCTTCCTTTTTAGTCCCCAGCTATTTTTACGATAATTTTGTCAGTTTTCGGGGGAAATACCAACCAAAACACGTTATGTTTAAACAAATAACTAAAAATTTTAAATTTTTTAAATAAATTATTTTTTAAAAGTAAAAAATTTGATTTATTATTTTTGCCTTTTTTTCCCCCCCCCCCCCCCCAAAAAAAAAAAAAAAAAAAAAAAAAAAAAAGAAAAAATTTCCTTTTTTAAACAATTTTTTTATTGGGGAAAAAGTTTCCAAAATTTTCAATTCCAATTTCCAAACTTGAAAATTTCCAAAAAAAAAAAAACTAAAACCCCTCCATTTACCAAACTATATTTTTTCCCCCTTTTTTTTTTTTGTTAACCCAAAAAATTTTTTTTTCCTTTTTTTTTTACACTTAAGTGGCACAAAATATTTTATAATCACTTTTTAAAAATCTTTTATGTTTTTTTACACCTTTTTTTCCCTTAAATTTTCCAAGTATCGCTTTTAAACAAGGGGCCATGTTTGCTTAAAAAATTCCTTGTATACATGGTTGCAGCATTTTTTTTACATGCGTGATCAGCGCCCAAAAATCCCCGATACCAAATTTGGTCAAAATCGGAGTTGCGGCCACTTTCTAGACAATTGCCAAAACTGTCCGGCAAAACGCATTAAATTGGTAGCGCTACAGTAGCAACAGGGTAAATTTAACCAAGGATTGGTTTTTTCTTTGATACCATACTGCGGTAGCTTGTATCAATAAGCAAGTTCGTTACACTTACAGGTGTTATAACTCTCAATTCAATAAAAAATTGAACTTTTTTAAGAAAATCAAAATGAAAATAGTATGTTCGTTTTAAAAGTAGAAACAATTGATTTTAAAATTTAAAAGTATTTTTTTTTAAAAAAAAAATTCTTAACGGCGTTTTTTTTCCACCCAAATTTCCCTTTTAACCCAATTTAAGCATTTAAATTTTTTTCCTTTTTTGGTTAATTCCCTTTTTAGTCCCCAAAAATAATATCAAATATTACAAAACATGGTCCCCAAAAAAAAAATCTTTGGGGTGCCAACTTGCTGTTTAAAAAAAGCAATATTCCGTGATACTGGTAATGTTTTTATTTTATAATTATTATTAGTATATTTTATATTATAATATTGGGAAAATTAAAATATATTCTAGTATTTTATCGTATTCTGTAACAACTTATCAATTTATTAACAAATTTAAAAACTTTATAACACGGGATAAAATTTCCCAAATTTATTTAGACTTTGATTTACCCTCGTATATTAAATATAGGTGGGTAGCAGAATGGTTTATTGCTAGGCAGAAAAAAAGCCGACTTCTCGAGGAAAATAAAAGGGTGGTATTTCCCTTTTTTTTTGATTAAAATTTTTGAATTAAAAAGGACAATGTCTACCGATCCGCCCTTCAAAGCAGTAACTAGACTTTTTAAAAATACCTTTTGACGCTGCTGATGCTAGTGACAATGGTTAGCTCATGTAATCTACCATTAGGTTTTTTTCTTTTTTTCATACCCCCCGCTTTTCGTACACTTCACAATTCACAAATTTGGGGAATTTTACAAAATAAAAATAAAACAAATAGACAAAAAATTTTAAAAAGTAAAATAAATAATTTTATTAATAAAGGTATCTCTTTTCATTTATATATTACAAAGTTAAAAATACTGTCTCGTTAAGTACATTTAAAACATAAATATATATTTAACTTAAAACTTAGCCTTATGTATACTATGTACAAGTTTCTTATAAATATTCTCCTCTTTTCATAATCCTAAAAATAAAATAAAATTATTAGTTTAAATGTACAGCATTAAAAAAAAATTAAATATACTAAAACAAAAGTAATGTAAATCAGAAATTAGGAAACCTCTGGTTTTTGAGTTATAGGGCCCAAATGGACTAACCTCAAAATGGACAATATTTTAATTTGGGCACTTACACATTTAAAAAAAAACATTTCAGTATTTCCTTTTTAATTTTAAATTGGGCATCTTTTGATACAACATATGGGTATATGTTGTATGTTGAATAAATCTCTCTAAACTCATATCTCAAAAAACAAACTGGCTTGAGTTTTTTTTCTAAAAATATGGCATTAAAAAAAATTTGGGAAATTTTAGTGTACAGCGTTAGTGTTTCTATGTAAATGCCAAATTAGTGTATGTTCCCATTTGATAGTAATCGTTTTCAAGAAGGAGGATTTTTAGGGAAAAATTACCCCTTTTGAGGGTTTGTTTACTTGGAGGCCTTAATTTAAAAATCAGAGGTTGCCAAAAAAATTAAATTTGTGATCAGCACTCCAAAAAACTCCCCATGCAAAAATATCATTAAAATCGGCAAGGGGTCCGATAAGTAAAAAAAAAACCAAAAATTATTTAGTGAACATTCCAAAATTTACCCATCTTATTTATTATGTCAGAATCAAAGGGCATCCCCAAAAAAACAGAGTGTTTAAAATTTTTTATATTAAAAATGTTTGACAACAATTTAAAACAGCCAATATACTTTCCCTTAAGGATGTTTTTTTAAAAACTGACAACATAACATGTAAATAGCATAAATACCAATGTTGCTAAATGGTGGTTTTCCAGTAAATCAAGCCGTAAAAATACTTTCCCAGAAATTACTAAATTTAGGAGATAATGCTTTTAGTATTTTTTTGTAACAAAAAGGAATAATTAAATCCCTTTTTTTATCAGAAAGTTTAAATCTACCTAAATAAATGATATTTCGAACA